>MJEU01000152.1:0-28600 GCA_001748505.1 Sporisorium iseilematis-ciliati | reverse complement strand
CCTAACCCTAACCCTAACCCTAACCCTAACCCTAACCCTAACCCTAACCCTAACCCTAACCCTAACCCTAACCCTAACCCTAAGTGTCTGAACTTTTCTACATAATCCCCAATTTCATGCAGTAGCCTATCCCAAGTTCTGCTTTGCGCTTGGTGAGGTATGGTAGGACAAAGCCGGCAATGCGGCGAAACCATTCAGGAACGGCAGTGAAGTGCTTTGGTGTCAAATCTGTAGAGATGGCTTTGGCAGATCGTTTGCTGGTTTTTGAAGGATCTCAGAGGACGTTTGGGGTTTGATGTCCGCACACAAGGACGAGGTGTCGGCCACGGTGTCTGGGAAAGAAGGAGGATGTCGAAGACGTTGCGGGCAGTCAGACAAGAGGAGAGCGAACTGTCCCGTGCGATTGGGCACAATGCGACGCGGTTTTTCTTGCCCCTTTTTTTCTCGTGCAAATTCTTCAAAAATGTGATTTCAGACCAGTTCGAGAAGAACTTGCCTTCGTGACCAGACAGGAGTGGAAAGCGAGCAGCCCTGGGCCACCGCTGCACATAATCTGCTGCAGATGCGGAGATCAAATTGGCTCCCAGACATGCTTTGTGAGGCTTTGTGTCCCACTCGTGTGAAAGTAGAGCGGGAGGACGTCTCGGAGTGAGTCGCACACTTGCGGATGCAGTTGTTCAAATAATGCCCACCACTCGCATTCTCAGATCGCCTTGGCTTGGCTGGAATGCGAGACCGTGCCTGCTCTAAAGTAGAGTTGCGGATCAGGAACGCACCTCGTGCCAAAAGATGAACACGTATGCAAGCCGTTCATGGAAGTAGGCTGCCACATTTTCAACCGAAAGTTGGATGTGGTCTGTTCGCAAGCCTTATCACACGCTCGGAATTTAAGCTGGACGAGAGGCATTCGGAACTCAAGTCGACAGGCGCGAGCTCAGTCACGATTCTTTCTGGCATTCATCCATTCGATCTGCGCCGGAATCATCAGGCGTGCGTGGACGTTGAAAGCTCGATGGCGCAAGAAGCGCTTGTCCCGATAAAGTGCCATAAAAACACCCACGCTCACCGCAACGAGTGTTACTGCCACCGAAAACAACGGAAGCGTTCTGCCTCTCTATTTTTGGGTTCCTCGCCCAGGCTAAGATTGCCTGATAGGTGTTTCTGCCGTCCACGTATCGTCAGCACAGTACAGAAGTGTACTACACAGCACTGAACAGGACATGCAGAGCTCGCCAAACTATGCTCAACGCCACGTTGGCAAGGTCAGGACGTGAAAGGTACAAGTTCACCGCAGTTGCAACACGTTTGCCTCCACCTGACAAAACATTGCAAGCTGGCGTCAGGAGAGTACTCGAATCACAGTGTCGCTAAAAGCTGAAATACTCGCCCCCCGCTCTTATTCTATGGAGTAGAGTGTGGCTCGGAGTGGACGAGGAGAGGCTAGTCCACGGGAAAATTGCTTTTGTCCCTTTGTTGTGTGCGGATTCTTACGATCCGGCGACACGGTTCGTGAGAGCTTCGCCTGCATACGCGGGTGTCGCAGTAGACCAACGGTTCTTTCCCAAGCGACGAGAACCAGTTCGAACGCCGCAGCCTTATCCAGACGCTCGACGTACCTTTACATCACTATATCAAACCCCTTGGCATGCAGTGCCACGCTAAAACGCGTAGATTGGCGCTAGCATCTCGCCAAGGGTCGGGTAAGCTTTAGCGCTGTAACTGACTGCGTATTTTGTGCCCATGTCCACGCTGACACTGTGTGGCTCGTGCAAGTGCTGTGCGAGTGTTGCTGCCATGCTGGTCGACTTATCACAGTGATCACCAAGGTCCGCGCCCTATCTTCAAGTTAACAACACCAACAGCAACAAAAATCATCGATCGATTGCTTCCCGACCTTCTCGGCGCCATGGCTTCTTACCCGACCGCCAGTACGGCTCAGTGTCCACTTCGATCGCCAATTTGCCTCTCACTTCCGAGAGGCGTAACCACAGTGAATCGTCCGAACCGCCGCACCCTCGGCTCCGCAAAGCGATGGCGAATTCCTGAGATACCGTACAGCAACAAGCTTTTCGATGCAAACAATAGAATGTTGACAAGAAGCGCTCCAACTCAAAATGCATTGAATCGTGTCTGTAGCGCACCTCTTGTAGAGTCCTGGCCCTGTTGCATGCCGTCAACTATTACTTATACCTCGACGGGTCTGCACCGTCTATCAGGCCCTGACTTTTATCCCAAGTTCCTGTGGTTGCGCTGTCATTTCGGACCGTGACAATGAGCGTGTCAAACAGCATCCACAATGCCGAAGGCGACGATCGTGCCAACCTCTTCGATTTCATGGCGCCCCTCCAATCCAACGACCACTATTTTTCTACCGCAAACCTCACCACACCAGCCTTCGCTGATGTCTCAGCCAACAGCGATGCGATTCTATCTAGGCCTCCAGCAGATTCGAATCAACAACCATCGCTCGAACGAGCTCCAGAAGAAAATCCAGCTCCGGTGCCTGCCAAACGAAAGCATTCTGATGTAGAGAAAGACCGTAGAAGGAGCATCTCCAACGGCTTTGCGGTGAGTCTTCTTTGTGCATTCGGTGCGAACTCCTAAGAATCCAAGCTGATAGCGCTTCCATTCAACAGGCTCTGCAGAGCATCCTTCACAACAACCCGGACGCCAAGCCCATCTCAAAAACCATACTGCTCCAGCAAGCGTGCGATGAGATTCGCGAATTGCGAAAGAAGCTCGAGGCTGCCACCACCATCACCTCCCCGTTCGGTCTCGAAAACCTTTTCCACCCAACTCCGTTAGGCCAGCAATCTTCGCCGCCAAATCCGGCAAGCAGAACATACTCTCCTAATACGCCTGGTCTTTACCCTGACGCTTTTCGAGATTCGCGGCGCTCCTCCACTGCGACAAGCACAACCGGCACGCTGTACAATGTTTCGTTTTCTGATCATCAAAGGGAAGAGAGGCGTAGGCCATACAGCAAACGCACGAATTCACACTCCAGTGATTCCGAAGGCTCTGACGATGATTCCATCAACACTGCAAGCAGCAGTTGTGGAAACATGAGCGACTCCGAGGGTTCAGACAGCGAGAGCGAACCCGAACGTGGCGCGGGATACCGGAGTAAAGTGAAGGACAAGTCGGGAAAGGCAAAGGCAAAGGAGAGGAAGAAAGAGCGAAATCGTACAGGGAGTCGACACAAAACCAAGGCTTTCAGCAATCGCTCCTCGCCCTTTTCCACGTCAGCACCAAGTGTGGTTAGCCCCCCGCTCTCCTACTCTCCGAACCGAGATATACAGCAAGCTATCCTATCCCTCCTCCTCGAGTTGCCTTCACATTTGGAGGAAGTCAAGAAGCAAAGGCGTTTGCACCCATTACCTCACCACCCTGAAACCGAAGAGCCTGGGGACGAAACATTGACAAAGACAAAACCGCCCAAGAGGCGTTACCGATGAAGCAATGGAACCCTGTAGTATTTGTGCATACGCAGCTTCGAGTACATTGTACCATACCCTAGATGCAACCTCGTTTGTCGAATGCCATGGACCGCAGCAGCGCTTCCTGCTTGATGCTCGGCCAGTACGAATGCAGGTCTGTTTCTCTTCCAGATGAGTTTCGGATGAGGTCCATTCGTACAAAGTCTCCGTTTTCGCCAATCTCGCGATCTCCTTTTCATGTCACTCGCTTTATGACCACGGGTCCAGTGCGACGTCAGAACGGCGGCAGACAAATGCAGGTACAACGCCCGGCGGATACGCTAGCCAAGTAAGAAGAAGGAAAATATAGGACAAACAGTATAACCCTGTCCCCAGGCACTTTGCCCCCAGCCTCACCTATAACCGTGTTTTACGACAAAAGAGGCATAGAGCTTGATATGCGTTGATACTACGGTTCAGTACTCCTATGGGTGCATTGGGTGACGGCACATGAATTGCGAGAAGAACAATAAACAAGGGTATGATACGGAGCGCAGACGTGAGAGGGTTCAAAACTCGGGGCCAGCCAGAAGCCAGACGACTTGTTCGTAGACAGAGAAGATGACGCCTCCACTGACGATGAGGCGCATGCTGCGAGAGACAGAGCCGCGCCAAAGGGCGCTGACACCTTCCGTGCGGAGGGTCTGGGTAAGGCAGTGCCAGGTGGAGCGGTAACGGGCGGCATCGATGGCCTGCATACGAGTCTTGAGGACGTCAAACGGCATCGTGCCGTACACGGCCACCACCCCCGATGCTGCTCCGATAGAGAAAGTGCCAAGCCAATTGACAAGTGAAGAGCCATTGCCGTGCGCCTTGGGGAGCAAATCGCGCAGGGCAGAATATGTACCCAGTCGAATCGCTGAGGCAGAGCCCTGGCGCATAACAACAGGCAACACTCCTTGGTAGATTCCACCGAATCCTTCTTGGCGGATGATGGACGCTGTTCCACGCACTAAACCCTGCTCATAGCGAGGTTTGGCGCGCTTGCCATCATCAATCAGCTTTGTTTCTGAAAGGAGGTTACGTGGTCAGCCTCGTGTTGCGGCAATCTACAGTATCTTCCTGGTATTTGCACTCACTGATCGTTTCGCTTGGCGTCACCGCGAAGATAGCTTCCAGCACGCCAGCCCCCATCCCGGCGAGGTAGTTGCCAGCAGTAGTGGGCTTTCCCTGCAGGTTGCAAAGCGGACTTATGTCAGTTGCCCCTCCTCCGACCATGTTGGGCTGTGGCGCGACACTTACAGTAGTCTTGTTCTTGAGCGAATTGAGAAATTTTTCAAACGCGAAGAAGCGGACACCAGCCTTGCCTGCGTTGCCGACGACCAGCGCAGAGCATCCGCGAAACAGTCCCCTAGGACCTTCCTTTTCCAAGGTCGATCGGACGACTTCGACAGGTGACAAGCGTTGCTGGTTACCGTGTATATCTCGCGGGGAAAATTGGGAAACAGTCTTGAGATACTCGATGGGAAATGTAGCAACTGAGTTCCAGAAAAAGGTAACGTCAGCGTCCAGCCTCTTGAACGCGAATCCGAAGAGTACTCACCACCTTCAACAGCCCCAGCTGTGGCACCAGCCACTACTGAAACCGATGGCGATACGTTGCGTCGAGCGGGCGGCATGAGTGATATCAAGTCCGGTACAGTACTGTACGGTACAGAGCAAGCAGGTTGGACCAGTCTGTTCGTTCGAATGAACGTGTTCAAGAACTTGAAGTTTTATGAGGATTGCAGTCTGTCGAAGCTCGAGTACATATCTATGGTTTCCGAGCTCATATAGTAGCATTCCAAGCAAGCATCAAAGGGCGATAGTGCATTGTTGCAGAAGATGTTGATACCAGCAGGTTGGGGTGATCGCCATCAGCTGAATTTGTCAGGCTGGCGGTCACGCTTTGGGCCAATCTATGCTGGATCATTCACACTCTGCCATGGATGCCTCGTGGATGGAGCTGACGCCATCTGTCTGAAAAGAGTGACCAGCACACTACTGACCGCGTTGAAACATGGCGCAGACCATGTCGAGACGTGGTGGCCGCTTGCAGCGTGATAGCCGCGCAGTGTGTCGTTTTGATTCGGCACGCGGTTGCCTCGTGCACGAAGCGTGACCTAGAGACTCGGCTGCAGGTCACAGAATGTTGCGGAATGTGCAGAGATAGAGGCAATGACGAGCTCAAGATAGGAGCACGCTCCTCCGCCCCCACGAGATACGTTAGACTTGAAATCGGAGAGACCCAGACCACAGAGAACAGTGAGGGAGAGAACAGCCGTTGATTTCAATTCGATTCTCTAATAATATTCTACAGAGGTACTCGGCGGATGAAGTCAGGAGTTAGTCACAACATGATCGGGGTGGGGCTCGAATCTTGCGGGCATTTGCCAAAAGTGAGGCGCGCGGCCTCGTAGCTGGACACAATACCGTCCAGCGGCGTATTCTGCAGATCCAAACACTTGGTGTTGAGCTCGAGTGGATCAATTTCAGACAAGTTTGCGCACCCGCCCGAGTCCTGCTTTACGGGCCTATAGTTGCGACTGAAGTAGTGTTGCATGTCCACTGGTATGTTCGGAGAAGTGATCGGGATCTCGCGGGAGGGGCGCCGGTCCGGGGTGTTGTAAAAGACGCGAGCCTGAGCAATCAGGGCCACGGTGCGCTCGACAAAGGCAATGCTCAGCTGCGCTTGTGCCTCCTCGGCAGCTGCAGCAAGGCCGACCTCGAGAATACCGCTGGGATGCTCGATCGAAATGCGACGCTGAGGTGTAGACGAGGCGGTGGTCGCCGTACCCGGAGATGAAGCAGGAGAAGGCGTGCGCGAAGAAAAGATGTCTGAGACCACCGTTCCGGGGATGTATGCGGCACCTGCCGTGCATATGGCACCGGTGACAGCATGTGCGTTGTGGCAAGCCTTGGGGGTGAAGTATCTTGCGGTGAAGGTCGTGACTTCTGTACCCGGTCCGATGAGTGAGATTTTCGGGACAACGCTGCAAGACACGTCGCCCAAGCCCATCAGCCGACCGGCTTGGAGACGGACTCTCTCTAGTCGAGTCAGCAGATCGGCGTTGGCATTAAGTGTGGTGGGCGACTCGCGGCCAGTGATGCCAGCGTCGGCTTGACGAATGAAAACAACGGGGACGGCCGAGTCAATGATGGACACCTCGAGCCCCTCGATGCAGTCGGTGGGGTTTCCGGTGGGCAAAAGCTTGCCGGTGCAAGCGCCTGCGGTGTCGAGGAAGCGCAAGCCGACGCGAGCACAGGGACGCTGGAGGCCCATTTCATCGATGTCGTCGTAGTGAACGCGACCATCTCGAATGGGGATGAGCAGTTCGGAAGCCTGCTTGGAGTTGAGGTTGAAGACGCGAACGAGACACGTGGTATCTGACGGATGAGGCTTGACCAGGCCTCGTTCGATCGCAAAGGCAGCGACACCGGTCATCATATTGCCGCAGTTGGGAGCAGTGTCGACGATGCGCTCGGTGATGCCAACCTGGCAAAAGAGGTAGTCGACGTCAAACGCACTTGCACTTGCGCTGGGCGAGACAAGTGCCACCTTGGACGTCAACGAGTTGCCACCTCCCATCCCGTCTATCTGCAGCGGGTGACCCGAGCCCATGATGGAAAGCAAAACCGCATCACGCGCACGTTGTTCGTAGGGCAGATCGCTCGCTAGAAAGTACAGCCCACGGCTGGTTCCAGCACGGTAGATGAACGTATCGATGGCTTGCAGCATCCTGATGGGATCGGTGCGGGCCTGGCGTACGAAGCAACAGCGGTTGCTAGCTGGGCACGCTCAATATATCAACTCACCACAAGAGCCGGCCCTGATCGATAGAAGCTGTCCACGCTTGCATCTGCTCGACTGTGTGCGCTGCAAGGGTGGCCTGCAGATGACCTGGCGGGATCAAAGCAAGTGCGCACTACACCAAGGCGAGAGTATGCAGCAGCAGCAAAAAAACCCGTTTAAAATTGGAAATTGGGCAAGCCTGTCAAGCAGCGCAGAGGCGATCGCGGAAGCTTGTTCGAGAAGCACGCGCTGGTCACGCTGCCAGAGTGGGCAGCGTGGGTGTGAGTGTGCGTGGGCGCGTGGGGTGCCTTTTTCATGCACGTGGGCGGATAACGGAAGCTCTTCTCAGCCGATGCAGGCTGGCTTGTACTGTAATTCTCCGAGAGCAACTGCCTCGTCGCGCCGGCGGACGGGTCGGATTTACAACTCAGGTGTGCAAGGACGAGCGTAATTGCGCTTGCGGTGCGCGGCGTTTGCATTTCTAACATAGCATACTGTACCGTCCTTATCTGACATTCGCCTTTGCATCCATGTTTCGCTTCCCACAGCAGGTTCCGTCGGTTAAAGCGGTGGTTACACTCTACACGTCTTGTTGTGCAAATCCTGTTCCCGGAGAATTGGTTTGGAATCAAGGCGTTTGCACTCGTAGGTCGGTCCACACCGCAAGACCAAGCCCAGTGGCAGCAGCCGGTATTTGATGCTAGTCGCCCAAGCACCGTCGTGGGCGGCCAGCTGCATGCCCCAGTGTGCTGCAAAAGACCCTGTTTTAAAAGCCGTTCACAGCCGCCACCGTCGACCTTGTTCTGCTACCATCACGTACCACAAAAACCCGTCCATATCGCCTACCACACGCTCACAACCAGGGTCGGCATGAGATCCCTCACATCCTCGGAAGAGGCATCCAGATCTGACCACCTCGCCAGCAGCATTAACCACGCCGAAATGGCCGAGGAGCAACACGGTTGCGGCAGTTGCGACGGCGCGCTGGAAGCAGGAGCGGTGCAGGTCGACAAAGAGCAAGCAGAACGAGGCAAGGAGCCGTGCCAGCAGGCAGAGCCGTACTGTGCCTTCACTCCCCGGTCCAAGCTCTTTATCGTCCTGACCGTCTCCATGGCGAGCTTCTTTTCTCCGTTCTCGATCAATATCTACATCCCCGCCTTGCCCCAGATCGCCACCTTGTTACGTACCTCGGAAGGTGAGTGAGCTGGTCTAGCACACACGGTATATAGGGAGCGTGCTGCTCATCACCCTTTCTCGCCTCAGCCGCTACCAACGTCACGGTGACCGTCTACATGATCGCACAGGGACTCTCACCAGTCATATGGGCCCCCCTGTCAGACGTAAGTTGCAACTGCTACCTCTTCCGTATGCCTCAGTGCCTGACATCTTTTCTTCGACAACTTGGCCTTTGCGTGCAGGTCTTCGGGCGCAGACCAGTGTATATCGTGACGTTCCTCATCTTCTTTGTCGCTAACTTGGGCCTTTCCTTCACCAACGTCTATTGGCTGTTGGTTGTGCTGCGTATGGTCCAAGCGGCCGGAGCATGCAGCGCCATTGCGATTGGAGCAGGGACAATCGGCGACGTGACCGAGCGGAAAGAACGCGGCGGCTACATGGGCTACTATGCGCTTGCGCAATACACTGGCCCTGCCGTCGGACCGGTGATCGGCGGAGCACTTTCTCAGCGGTGGGACTACCACTCGACTTTTTTCTTCTTGACCGCACTCTCGGGCATCTTCTTGATCTTTATGGTCGTCTATCTCGTCGAGACGCTTCGCATCCTCGTGGGCAACGGCAAAGCCCGCACGTTCGGCATCTATCGCCCCGTGGTGCAGCCCAAGTTGGTGGCCTCGGCTGCGAGCACGCCTGGTCCTAGGATGAACAGCCCATTGCAGGGAAAGCTGGAATTCGGTTTCCATCACCCTTTCTTGGTCTTTGCCCGCCCCGAGACCAGCCTGGCGATCCTGGCCTTCTCGATGGTGTACGCGAGCTACTACCTTTCGTCCTCATCGCTGCCGTACCTGTTCAAGAACACGTACGGTCTGGACGAGCTCTTGATTGGCGTCTGCTTTCTTCCGAGTGGAATCGGCTGCGCGGTCGGAACCGTGCTTGCCGGCAAAGTCCTGGATTGGGACTATCGACGAGCGTTGGACAAGCGCAAGCTGGCCATCAAGGTGACGCGCACGCGGCTGCAGTCGGCATGGATTTACCTGCCGTGCTACGCAGCTTCGCTTCTGGCCTACGGGTGGTGTGTTCAGGCGCACACTCACATCGCCGCGCCGATCGTGTTCCAGTTCACATGTAAGTTCCCGCGCCGCCCTGCATTGGCCATAGAAACGCGTGCAGTCCGCTGACCCCACCACTCGTTCCGTCTGGACAGTGGGCATGTTCTCCACCATGTACTTCACCAACGTCAACACGCTCATTGTAGACTTGTACCCGGGCAAAGCAGCCAGCGCCACCGCCGCCGTCAATGTTGGACGCTGCCTGCTCGGCGCCGTAGCCGTAGCCGTGGTGCAGCCAATGATCGCTGCGATGGGCGCCGGCTGGACCTTCACTGCCGGTGCGCTGCTTACCCTCGTCATTGGCCTTGCGTGCCAGGTGCTCATCTACCTTTACGGCGAAAAGTGGGCGAATCGGCAACGCACCTGATGCCACTGTCCCTCTTGTTATACATGCACGCTCTGCGTTGTGTAGAGTCCCGGCTGAATACCATCCGTTGTCTGGAACGATCAATTGCGGCTGGAGACTTGCTGTGATGCTTCAAGCTCGATGAGGCTCCGCGAATGCATACCTGAAACGCCTTGCACGAGACAACTGGGCTTTATAGCGCAGCACGGCGCCTCGACTCCCACCTCCGCACCCAGACACATGAGAGTGGCAGGCTAGCTCTGATCGCCCTATCGCACGAATTGCATCGACACTGCATCTTTCATCTGCACTTCTCCAAAAGCAAGCTCAATGCAGTTCATGCTCGTACAGTACTTTTCAGCCGACTGAGGCAAGACTGTGGGCCGGGCAGATCCAGGCTCTCCAATGGCGGTCTGTCCAGCTGGAGCTCGTCAACAGAACCGTGCGGCAGCCGTTGCGTGAATCTGAAAGAGTCTGGCTCCATCGCACGTGCGTTGGCGGTCGTGATCGGGATTACTCGAGCCTAGGCCAGTGCCGGCAGGTGCGACTAGGGCATGGTGTGATCCCGTCCGTGTGATCGTGGGATTCATCGCGATTGCAAAAATGCGCCTTTCAGAACCGGCGGCCAAAGCAAGCCCCAGAAAGTTATGCAAGGTGGCTGGAGCCAGACGAGAATGCAGCTGCCGTGCGTTCTCAGCCAGATAGAGATAGACAGCTCCGCTATCGCATGAGCATTGCGAAGCAACACGCTCGTATGCGTGGCTCACGGGCGAACAAGCGTGACCTGCACGAGGGCCGAGTTTTTCTTTGTCTTTCTTTCTTTGGCGTGCGTGCAGAGTGGCAGGTGGAGGCCAGCCGACCACGCTCAAGTCACACGCGAAGGAGCCAGACTTGGACCCTCAAAGATCGCAACGCTTGATCGACGCCTCCATCGCCTTCGAGGTACGTCAAGCACCGAGGTGATTGGCGCAGCTATCAGATCCGATTCGATACATCCTATAAAGTGCCGATGAGCTCCATCACCATGCGATGCCTCGTCCATCGTGCCTCGTCCATCGTGCCTCGTCTCATTCGCGGCGTCCACTGAGCTTGCTTTTTCGTCCGCTTCCCAGCATGGCGCCTGCCCTCAACACCACGCTTTCCACCACCAGCCGTGAGCCCGCTGCTCCGGCTGGCAAACTCGCCATGTCGAGCAAGGCCGGCCTCAAGCTGACCGGTCTGCCAGACCTCTCCGACTCGGCGGGCACGTTGAGCGACATCTTCGGGACGCCGCAGATGCGCGCGATCTGGTCCGACCAGAACCGCGTCGCCTGCTATCTCGAGATCGAAGCCGCGCTCGCCCTCGTTCAGGCCGATCTGGGCATCATTCCGAAGCACGCGGCTCAGGAGATCGTCAAGCACTGCCGCGTAGACGAGATCGATTGGGCTCTGTACAAGCAGAAGACCGAGCTGATCGGCTACCCCGTTCTGGGCATCGTCCAGCAGCTGGTGACAAACTGCAAGGACGGCCTGGGCGAATACTGCCACTGGGGCGCGACCACCCAAGACATTACCGATACGGCGACCGTTATGCAGGTGCGCCAGTCCTTGGCCTTGGTCCGCGAGAGGCTGGAAAGCATCGTGGCTAGCCTCGAGCAACTCGCTGAAAAGCACCGGGATGTCCCCATGGCAGCGCGGTCCAATCTGAAGCAGGCCGTGCCCATCACTTTTGGCTTCAAGATGGCGCGCTTCTTGGCAACCTTTCGCCGTCATCAGGAACGCTTGGCGGAGCTCGAGAAGCGCGTGTACACGTTGGAGTTTGGCGGTGCGGCGGGCAACCTGTCGTCGCTGGGTGACGACGGCATTGCCACGCACGACGCGCTCGCCAAGATGCTCGACCTGGCGCCGGCCGAGATCGCGTGGCACACGGAGCACGATCGCTTTGCCGAGGTGGGTACCTTCCTGGGCCTCCTGACGGGCACGCTGGCCAAGCTCGCCACGGACATCAAGCTCATGTCGCAGACCGAGGTTGGCGAGGTGGGCGAGCCGTTCATCTCGAACCGTGGCTCGTCGTCGACCATGCCGCAGAAGAACAACCCGATCTCGTGCGTCTACATCCACGCTTGCGCTGCCAACGTGCGTCAGGGCGCAGCGGCCATGCTGGATGCCATGCAGTCCGACCACGAACGCGGCACGGGACCGTGGGAGATCATCTGGGTCCAGCTCCCGCTCATGATGAACTGGACCTCGGCCGCCCTGAGCAACGCCGACTTTGTCCTGCGTGGCCTGCAGGTCTTCCCCGATGCCATGGCACGCAACCTGGCCTTGTCCAAGGGCCTGATTGTATCCGAGGCGGTCATGATGGGACTCGGCAACACGCTTGGCCGTCAGTACGCCCACGACGCTGTCTACGAATGCTGCAGGACCGCCTTTGTTCAGGACACACCGCTTCTCGACGTCCTCCTCGACAACGAGGAAATCGCCAGCAAGCTCGACCGCACCGAGCTCGAGAAGCTCTGTGATCCCGCCAACTATCTCGGCCAGTGCTCCCAGTGGATCGACCGCGTACTGTCTTCGCCTTGAGAGCGCCAGCTTGAGCGGTACTCTCGACCCCCTTCTAGGCAGTTAGATCGCCCCTAGTCTCCGTGTATCTTCCTTCTCCCTTGTTTCCATATCAAAGCTGACAATTTACTGCTCCAAAAGCATTTGGTGGACTGTGCATGTTGCGCGAGAGGCTGAGATGGTCCGAGGTGCAAGCGGGATGCCGGCACGCAGTCGCAATGTGTTTCTCAGAACACTGCTGCTACGCAAGTTGTTCCACGGCAAGTAAGGTACGGCTCGTAGCTTCAGCACTTGGGCACAGACGAGCGCAAGATCTCAAGAGTACATCCGAAAAGGTAAGGCGTCGCATTCACTTGATCGCTTCTGAGCTGCACTGCGCGACGAGTGGTGTTGCTGATGGGGGCAACGCCTTCATTGAGCGTCCTCGTACGACGAAAGCTGTGCGAAAAGGCGCACGTTAGCGAGAGCTGCATTTCGCATCCCTATCTCTACCCTGGTCACTCACCTCGATCAGATTGTTATCAGGATCGCGCACGTACACGCTCAGGATTGGACCGATGGCGCCCGTGCGCTTCACCGGTCCCTCAACGACGGCGATGCCGTTATCTCCCAATTGTTTCTGTGTCAAGGGATCGTAGTCAGCATGAAGCCACGCACGACTCACAGCATGTTGCAGATTGGTGGAAAGTGCGTACCTGCGCATCGGTGATGCTGTCGTTGATGATAAAACACAGGTCCTGTGATCCGGGTTGTGGGATGTGCGCCTCTGCAGAACAGCCGTCAGCCAGTGCGTCTCCAAACAGCATAAAGCAAGCGCAAGGTACTTACTTGGCTCACTGGAGATCGGATGGGTATGATTGTGTCAATTCGGTTCTTGCGCCTCGATCTCGGTCGCCAACTCGGCCGCGATGCACTTACAACTCTTTGCCTTTCTGGTGCAGGTTGATCTTCTGCGAGCCGAACTCGAGAGCCTTGCGTCCCTGTCCGAACTGGACGACGCCCATTCCGAGCCGTGTGTAAAAGTCTATCGTCCTGTCCATGTCGTGGCAGGTGATGACTAAATGGTCGAGCGACTTGACTGACAGGTTGCGCTGCTGCTGACCAGGCAAGCCGTCCCAGACGACTCTCTTCCAGGCAGGTCGGATCGGTCGTACCGCGCCGAGCGCGATACGGTTCATGGTGGATGTCGTGGCCAAGCTGAACATTGTGCCGCGTAGACTGGTGTAGAACATGGTTGTTGAATTGCAATCAAGGATTCGAAAGTCGTTCCGCTTGGGAGAGCGACACCGCTCGTATTTTTTACGGGATGGTCTGCTCCACCCAAGACGGGGGTACTGATAGTGCTCGTGCAGAAGCACAGGTCATGCCTGCCGTCGCCTGCACAAGGCAAGTTGTATCTTATCTAATCCACGCGCTCGGTCCAGCTGTGCGTGACTTGCTGCCATGTCGTGAGTTGGGCTCGTGCAAATCACGCGACCAACACGCCGCGCTGCCCTCTATACTCCCCGCACCTCACACCCCGGTGTGGATACATACGACTACTGTCTCTTAAGCCCACCCGAAGATAAGCCCTGTCACGCACAAGTAGGTCTGCTTCATATCACGTTTCGTGATTGGAACCGATTCTCGGCAGCGGCGCGACACGCACGTTCCAGTGTCTTGATGCACCATGCCTTGGGGACTGGATTGCCTCTGGTCCGGCCTTGTCGCTTTGCACGGGCCGTTTGTGAGTGGTATGCTTTGCATGTCTCTAATCTTCGACCCATGTGCTGCATTCAGACGTCATGTTTGTGCCTAGTCGATGCAGAAGTTGGGCCCCACATGGTGTTTCAGTACACCAAGCGTTTGATTGCCCGTATATAAACTGTATGCGCTCCTTGAAGGTGTTGGGGCCTAAAGGCACAAGAAGTGTACGGACTAGCCCATCCTCGACCCTACCTAAACGGCCTCGCAAGATGAACACAACGCAGTCGCTCCCTTCCTCGGCCTTTGGTTCCGCCTTCTTCTCTGGGGAAGATGCTTCGAGCATCCTAGGGTTTTCCAGGCACACCGTCGTCGTTTCTCTGGCGCTCATCGCCATCTCCACAGTCACGGTGAGAAGTGTGCTACCCGGCAACCGCAATATCAACCTGCCCGGGCCCCGCGGTTGGCCCATCGTCGGCTCCTGGTTCGACCTGGGAAACAATTGGTCCGAATACTTCCGTCAGGCGGCGAAAGAATACGGTGATGTGCGTTCCCTCCTTGCCAACCACACTCAGTGGTGAGCCCAGCTGACCTGTGTTTTATCTGCTGCCGTCCACAGGTGTTCAAGGTCCACATCGGCAACCGAACCGTGGTTGTTGTCAACTCGCCCAAAGCAGCACACATCCTGTTCAACGAGCATGGCTCTTCGCTCATCTCTCGACCGTGGTTTTACACGTTCCATGGTGTGCTGTCCAAGTCGTCCGCCTTTACCATCGGCACCTCTGCCTGGAGCGATAGCACCAAGAACAAGCGCAAGGCGGCTGGCACCGCACTCAACCGTCCGGCGGTGCAGTCGTACATGCCAATCATCCGCGAAGAATCCTTGGATGCCATCCGACGCATCCTCAAAGACGGAAAAGCTGGCACCGAGGGCATCGTTCCCTACAGCTACTTTCAGCGTCTCGCCCTGAACACGAGCTTTCAGGTCAACTACGGTTTCCGCATGGGCGAGCGTGACGATGGCCTATTTGAAGAGATTTCCGAGGTGATCGCCCAGGTGGCCTCGTACGTATCCTTTGGCGTGAGCAGAGACTGGGTTCCCATGCGCTGACCTCGTCTCCTATCTGCGACAGTGTCCGTGCCGTGACGGGATCTTTACAGGACTACGTTCCCATCATGCGCTACTTGCCCGCCAACGCGAAAAGCAAGGCTGCCTCTTCATATGGCCTGCGCCGCAAGAAGTTCATGTCCAAGCTGTACGAAGAGCTGGAGCAGCGCATCAACGAAGGCAAAGACGAGAAATGCATCAGTACGTGCTTGAAACCCTCTCGACCACCAACCACGTCCCAATTGCTCACGCTCTTGCTTCTTGTATCCGCAGCTGGCAATATCCTCAAGGACACCGAATCGCGCAACAAGCTTTCGCGCATCGAGATCGACTCGATCTGCCTCTCGATGGTGTCGGCCGGTCTGGACACGTTTGCGAACAGTGAGTTGCTCTTTTTTTGCTTGCCGTTCCACACTTTTTCATCAGCCACACCTTTTTCTGACCAACCTTGTTCCTCTCTGGAATGCTGCTAGCTATGATTTGGACGATCGGCTTCCTAGCAAAGCACCCTGAAGTGCAGCGCAAAGCGCAAGCCGAGCTGTTGGCACACTATCCGAATCGCGAGCTTCCCGACGTCGACTCGGAGGATTTGGTCTACATCCATGCCATGGCTAAGGAAGCATCGCGGCTGTTCAACGTGTTTCGCATCTGCCTGCCACGCACCAATGTCGCCGATGTCTCGTACAACAACGCGGTGATCCCGGCTGGCACCACCTTCTTCCTCAACTCGTGGGCCTGCAACGTGGACGCCGACAAGTTCCCCGATCCGTTCGCGTTCAGGCCCGAGCGCTTCATGGACAAGGGTACTCAGAAGGCCAGTGTGGAGAACAAGATGGGCGGCGTAGAGACCTACGCATTTGGCATGGGCCGGCGCATGTGTCCCGGCGTCTTTCTGGCCTTGCGCGAGATCTACACCACGCTTGTCTTCCTCACGCATTTCTACGATATAAAGCCGGACGGCGACTACGACATCGACCCGCTCACCGCCGTCGAGGACGGCCGAGCATTCAGCGTGCGTCCAAAGCCGTTCAAGGTGCGCTGCATTCCCCGTCCAGGCGTCGACCTATCCCCTGTGCTCGACGAAGAGTAGTCGACATTTCCGAGCGAGCTTGGCCCCAAACGTCCTTTTCAAGTTGCGCCGTTTTGTTCTTTTCTTCAGCATACTGTATTATTCCCACGTCTCGAAAGGTTGATTCCGGCTAAGCGTCACTCGCTGCATGGTTTTGTGATGGGTTTGATTGCGGCTGAGGCTTGTGGCGAGACTTTAGTGTTCGATGAGGCTCCCTGCCCGCCGGAGAGGCGGCCCGACGAGCGCAAGGGCGAGCAACAAAAGGGAGGGAATACAGGGAGGGTGAAACTCGTGCGCTGGGCGATGACCAGCCTGGCGACGGTGAGAAGGATGATGGAGGAAGAGAAGAAACCTAGAGAAAGTACATGAAAAAGTTGGCTAATGAAGACGCAATGAAGTCGGGTGTACAAACGAGAGGAAAGGCAAGCCGCGATCACGGATTGCGAAACAAGCTCCTCCAGGTTGCTTCGTCTTGATCGTGTCCTGCACGATACACCTGTGGATCTGCACCATCAGCCGGCTGCAATACAGGCCTGGAGTTGTTGAACTCGACATTGTCCGAAGTGTTCGACCGGCCAATGAGGGGGAAAAGGTTTGTGTATTTGAATTGTGACATCCAGAACTGGTTTGCCTGCGAGTCATCGTCGTAGTCGCTGCAGGGTACGAGTACAATCTCGGTTGGATCCTCAGCAGGGTCCTGGAAGCCGACACAGTATGGAATACCGTCCCGGCCTATACCGGAGCGCAGCTTGACAGGTGTGTTGCTGCCAAATTCGCCCTGGTGGCTATAATAGTTGAGCGCTGTCGAGTTGCACGAGACTTGGATCACCTTGTTCAACGGCGAAATGGTGGTACCTTGAGGGTCCAGCTTGACGACGCGTATGATCTCTTTTCCATTTTCGGTGAAGCTCTTGTAGCCTAAGTCGTCTGCCTCAGAGCCATAGCTGTAGTTGTAGTCGCCTGCAGAAAGTTGCGCAGCAGGAAGTTTGTTGTCCCAATCGCAGGACAGTCTAGCACGTTGAAGCTGCTTTGTCGGCACAGCGTGCACTGAGTTCAAGGACAAAGCGCCGATGACTGCAGTCAGAAGGGTAGTGGCACGCATTGACAGTGACTGTGATGGCAAAGCTAGACAGGGTGGATGGAGTGGTGGCCTTTGACAGAAAACTGGCTCTGACAAAGGACTTTTTGTACCTACACCTGGCTGCGTCTGAAGGGGACACTCACATTCCGAGTCTGGCTGCGATGCTTAGCTGCAAAGTCTCGAAGGTGAAGCAGCAGCATGTGTGTACCGGCAGAGTCTCCTCAGGAGTCGACTGCCAAATAGCGCAAAGCATGAGCCCGCACAGGCTGACATGTGATCGCTGAAGATTAAGCAGCTGACTGGACGCACCCGCAGCGTCTACGGTATGCACGGAAGCTGAACAAATTACCCAAAAGGCTGTGCTAGAGTTGGCAACGGTCTTCCGTTCGGCTGGCATAGCCGAATGTCGGCTTCCCTTGCGTCGTTCCGCTGTTCTGCGCCGCTTCCGTGCACAGGCAACCCCGTGCTTGCCCCGTTTGCCCACACAATGGCCACAAAACGATGAGCGGATCAACGCTCAAGCTCGCAAAGCCAACCAGCATGACTGACATTGTCTTGGCGTCCACGGGATAGCGAGTCCAGTGTAGGCTCCACCTAATTCACCTTGTTTCTCGATGATTTCGAAGACGAGAAACACACGACAAATGCAGACATCATCTCCCGGCGAATTCCTAGCGCTGTCTCAGATATTGTTCCCTGTTCCAAGGCCGGACCCTGCCAAACTCGCGACCCGTCTTATTCTCCTAAACGAAAACAGTGCAGGGCTGTGCTTCCTTCGATTCAGGTTCGTTTAGCGATCTCAGTCGAGCGACAGCTGTCCCGGTGAGACCATCACTGGGCCTTCGTCAATGGCCTGCTCTTGTTCTGCTGCCCAAGTTCCAAGAGCTGTCCTCGATTCCGAGAAACACGAATCTCGCAATGACACCCGTTCCGAACAACAGAATAGTGCAACAGCTTTTGGGTCTGCAACCCCAGCATAGTCGACGGACCACCGACACCACATTGACATTGTCGGAAGCGATTGGTCCTGCTATGACATCTGCACTGGGCTGGAACATCATTCTCAGCTAGCGCTGCGCTCCTATTGACAACTCAGTCAATGAGAAACCGAGCCAAAGTCGTTTCAACCGGTCACGCTGTACATTCGCAGGCTAATACTAAAAACAAAGCACTTCACTGTATCTCCGAGTTCGTCGTGTACAGCTTCCATCGCCAAAAATGCCGTCATCGGCAGTGTCACATCCATCTGGGGTGGCAAAAAAGTAGAGGGCGTCGAGAGCAAGCTACCAACGCAGCTTGGCACCTCGAATGCGCGACAAGGTGAGCCCATTGTCCAGCCATTGAAGCTCAGCTTCTTTAACAATAGTTCCGTTTGCTGAAACTTCAGGGTCGGTGAGCTTGATATGGTACCCAAGCCGTTGCATCTCGGGCACTGGACGGCTCTTGAAGCGATCGAACAGTGCGGTGCAGCCACCTTCGGCTTGATCCATATAACTGTTCGTGTCAGAACGGATTGCGCCCTGCGGAATCTCGTAGACGTTGTAATCGCTGGCTGTGTGCGTTGGCCAGAGCCCGACACGATAGCTGGACACCTCGTCGAGACGATGATTGCTACAGAAGCATTTGCTATCATCATCGCCCATCCGAGGACGATAACAGTCAGCGAGGGCTCTGTCGTTGTAAGCGCATGTCCATCCAGCCAAAAAGTCGGCTGTTCCACCGGCATTATACGTCTTCAACACTGACACTGACGAAGTCGGTGAAGCGTTGCTCTGATGACCTTGAGAAGGGACGTCGCCAGTCGGAAGATATTCAACCCTGGTAACCCACAGAGCCCTTCCGTCCACTTGAACATCGACCTCCATCCAGTCGTAAATACTGGATCCAGGGGCCCGAACATGTCCCGAGCTTTGTTTGTCATACCGATAGGTGCCGCCCACAGCGCGAATGCGTCGTTTCTCTAGTCTCGATTCTACGTCGTATTCCATGTTGTAGACAGAGTTGCGGATCCAGTCCCAGACGCTGTTGCTGCCCTGGTTACGCCCGGGATGTTCGTCCCTGTTGCCTTGTGTAGGTTGCTCGTCGCTGGAAGGGACGAGGCGTGCAAGGGCAGTGATGACAAGACCCCGATCAAGATCGAGAGCGATAGAAAGTTCGTGCTCTCCCTCCAATTCGTTGAGCACATGGAGATGCTGTAGCCTGTGCGCATGCTGCATGCGGTCGCCTCGGAAATTGTTACGTCCGACATTGTTGAGCGCGCTACCTCCGCTACCTAAGGAAGTCCTCGTTACCATGTTAAACGCAGAAAGCGTACTGGACGTTGTTCCATCATAGGTGAGTTGCTTCGAGTTAAGATAATGGCGAAAGATGGGCTGACTTATAGGCAGCCTCTTGGATGGCTGCCTCAAGCCATGATAGAAAGCGGCGAGAGACTGGACAAACCTATGTGTGTCCGAGAGGGTCGTCTCGAGCACAGGAAATTCAAGGGAGGTAGGGTCAACAGAAGAGCCAGATTCTCCGATTACCACACGGCTGTCTTGCATCTGGAAACCCGTTAGCAGATCGTCGACTGAGATTGCTTGGCCACCCTGTTGTTCGACTTGCAGACTCAGCGCTCGTAGGGCTCTCCAAAGACTCGCACTCTGAAAGGTGACATTCGAGGAGATCGATGACGGACTAGCAGAGGGTGCTTTGACGGTCCTCGTGTAAAACGGCTCGCCCTCAGTGATCGACATGACAACCTGAACAGAGTCGCGACGGCGTCCAGTCGCCCCTCGGACTGTGGTCCCTGCCAGACGGTCAAAATCCCTCCCAGTGTAGTCGAAGAGATAAGAACGCCACGATATAGTGCAGCGATCATTGGCGCCGCACATAGCAGAAGGTAGACCAGTGGTGGAACCGTTTGCATTGGTGTCATCGCCCAAGCGGACGTCTTCAGCCTTGAGCAACTCGGGACGAGGAAAGCAGAACGGCTGTTCTTCAAGCCTTGAGATGGCATTCCAAAACCCTGGATCGCTGTAGTAGTCGGGATCCTTTGTCCATGGCCACCGTGTGTTGCGCCAGGGCAGCGAACCCTGACTCAGACAACTGATGACGGCTGCCGAGGTGAGGATCATGAAGAACGAGATGGCGAAGCGGAGGCGGGTTTTGAAGACAAGGCGCTCAAGCCAGTGCCAGTTCTCGGTGCCATACTTTGTGGCAGGTTCGGTCTGCGAGTTGCTGGCCCGCTCGCCAAAATTGGGGTCATGATCGTGATCATTGTCCGACAGCAAAGGCTGTCTAGACTCCTCATCGTCGGCGTTTGTGCGAGGAGTCATATTTGCGTCGCCGCGCAGTATATTAGTAGATGGAGTCCAAGAGTAAAGGTATAAGGAAGCACGTGGAAGAGACCATGATAGACAGGAGTGAGAGTTGGCTATGGCAAGGTCAGGATAGAGGGATTCGAGATAACGGGGAAAACTGGAACCGCTACTCTTAGGCCGTAAGCGCCAGAGGAGTGTCGCAACATAGCATGAAAGAGGCTGTAGCAAAGACTTACTCCTCCAACGCTTCGATCAGTCTTTGTCTGTGACCAATTCGAGCGCTAACAACCCAATTAGTCACTGCCGAGAACTACGGCTTACGATGCTATGTAGTTCTGCAATTTAGCAGGAAGTGGAAATGACGCGCGTCTCTTTACGCTATTTCAGGCACTTTCACCACGGGACTTATTTTTAGTTTCTGTTTTGTGAGAGCGGCACAAGTTCACTCCAGCACTTAGCATTATTGAGCAAATCCGTGCTCTGAATCGCCTGTTGGCTCTGTCACCTTGCATCGAAAAAGGGACGAAGCCGATGGCAAAAAAGGGTCCGTGTGAGATCGTCGTTGGTTTGCATCGCATGCGTTCAATTGGGAATAAAAAGCCTTCATTTCTTCGCCCTTTTTGCCGTTCACATTCTAGCACAACTCCTTGGTCACTTTTCGATTTTGGGGCCAGCCTGATCCGCACTGGTCGGAAAAGGAAAAGTGTCCACCCTGAAAATTCCGAATCACCCAGACCCTCGAGTAGGACTGAGCATTTGAAAAGGAAGGCTTATGTAGTATCGACTAGCCTACAGTCATGGCTGAGGAAGGGTAAGATAAATTCTTGCTCACGCTCGAGTTTAAAAATAAAATAAAATAATAAAATAAAATTTTAAAGGGACGATATTAGTAAAATCAGAATGCTTCAACTCTATACAATCTACTAGAGATTCAGTACTGATCAAACCCGCAGGGCGCATGCAGGTGAACCAGACACAGAACAAGTCGAGGAAAGGTTCTGGTCTGGTGGCGTGCACTCGGGGGCAGGTGATCCTCAATGCAGCAGCACTGAAGAAGCACCAATGGATCTGTTACTGACATTCTGCGGCACCAGCTGTAGTAGCCACACCGCTCGTGTCACCAGGGAACTAGACAACGCCGCAAACAGAGATCCCAGTGGAGGCGTGGAGGGGGTCCGCTAGACACACTTGCGTTGTTTTGAACCTCCTTTTGACGATGTAGCGCACAAATCGCTATCGAGGCGAGTTTGGCTCGCTGTGTTCCGTGCATGGACATTCGTTTGTGGGCATTTGTCTGACGCGGTCTATGTCCATAGGACTTCCACTGAAGGGTCAGTGCGTTCCGGCAAAAAGGAAATACTGTGATCAGGCGCGACAAAGAATGCAGCTTTCCGGAGCGATTGTGACCCTTTTAGCTGTGTTGAGGTCAGAACCCTGATATACTCTAGGCTAAGGGGTTTACAAGAATGATAATGCTAATGAAAATTGCATGGCGCGTGTCTGTGCATGGCGCCCCCCGCCTTTGTCTGCTTGGACGAATGTCAAGCTCCTTTGTGACCGTGGAAGAAGTGAGACTGATTGCATGAATCCTTACAGACACAGTCTCCTCAGACTGAGAATCTCACTTGACCATGCGCTGTACCCTTTCAATGGCTTCTGGTCATGCTTTGTAGGGCGCTAGCACAGCGGGGGAGATTGCAAAGTAGAAAAAAATGGACCGTCAGAGTCTTCCAGCAGAGGGTGGACCCTGTAGAGGACCCTGCATAAGATTCAAAATACTTTGTTGCATTCCGAAAACCGAACATCACAGCAGACGGTAGTGAGTAGATTGCCAGAGCGAGTGCGAATCTTGGGGTACCTGCTGACTTAAGTGAACATCGTTGTATGATAAAAATTACCCCAACAAGCGATGGATTTGGTGTGAAGACCCGAAACGAACCGAGAGTGTTGTTGCAGGAGGGGCACAGTTTGACTTCTGCACCGTGTCTAACCTACCATGACTTGTCGTGCATGGCGCAGGATCGGGGGGTTCGCACGATGGTAAAAATGATACGCTTGGCACAAACTTCAACAGGGACGCGTGAACGGAACAGGCTACGGCAGGTGTAGTTCATTGCCCAAGCCAAAGAATTACATGGCTAGCCATGCTGATTCTAGGAATTGAGATTCAATGTCCGTCACAATACACACAGAGTCATGTTAACTTGTAGATCATGATGTGGTAGTTGCACCACCTCTGAAGTTGCTTGCACGTGCTTTGTTGCAGGTCGAAGTCCCAAGCAATGAACTGGAAGCAACTTTGCGCTCTGTAGACAATTTGGAATCGTCCCAGCGACACGGTGTCGCTAGGATCCTTCATAGTGGAGCGACGGGCTCGACCCGTCGAACAAGATCTGCCAAGCGATCCGAGACATGCTCTGTAGCAAGGGCAATGCAGACGTCATCTTGCTGCTGAACTCGGACAAGCATGTGTCAACCGGCAGCTCGCTGTTGCTGGCCATGGATCGAACCAAGCTTGGACATAGGTAGTACCGAGTCCGAGTCGGCATATGCTTGCCCACAAGAGATGTGCTGCTGCATTCCCGCGTGATCTAGAAACGAAATGTCGCAGTAGCTCCCCTTCGCCTGATACTGAAACTGTTGAAGTGAGTGATTGCTCGTGTGTCCCACACGCTGCGACTGGTAGGACGTGGTTTCATTGCGAAGCGACTGATATCAACATGTAGTGACTGTGAGATGATGTGGTACTGAAGAAAGATGCAAATCGGCTGAGTCTGGTGTGTCCTACCCTTGTGAAAACGACTGAGAAACCTGCGGGTCTGGGGCCAAGCCCCCGTCCCTGCGCCTCCCTGGGCATCGGAAAGTCAATCTGCCGAAACCCAACGCGATAATTGGCCTTGCCCAGCACCCGGGCCTCCAGTATCACGATATCGACCCGATGCGAACCGATACAGCACAGAGGAATTCAACGAGAACAACTGGTCCATCGACCAGTAGAAGCGGTCGTATTGAAAGTAGGACCACCAGAGGCGGTGTACCATCTCCTTGACAGAGTTTCGCGATGCTCCTTGCTGCACGTTGCCCAGGATGTGAACGTGACTGCATTGCAGGAAGGCAATGTCCCTCAAAGGTCGAGTTCTGTACACAACAATCTTGACGGTATTCTTGAGGTACGCTGCAACGAGCAGAGAGGCTTGCAAGTGTTCGACTAAGGCCGCGTCGAGATCGCAGGGCAAGCTGCAATGGACGGTGGGCTATCTGCTTATGCCGCCTGCTGCCGTAGCTTTTCCTGCCGCTGAATTTTGAATCCTCTGTGTCAACAGTGCCAAATTGGCAGGGAAAATATTGTGCACCTCTTCTCTCCGCTCAAGTTCCAAGCCTAGCATTCCGCCTAGCATTCCGCCTCCAAGAACTTATCGGAACACTCTCACGACTCTGTTTGAGGGGCAGGATCAACGCCTTGTGGAACTTGCAACACGTTTCTGTGGATTTAGGTCAACAGCGGGATTGTCTCGTTCAGTTGCTGCTCCACGAACCGAATTACCGGACTCCGGAACGAGGTGCATGAGCCCTGGAAGGGATGTCCATGTGAGTGCGAGCTTCTCCTGCGTTTGCTCTGAAGGTCTGGTCTCGGGTCGAGATTTGGGCTAATAGCACACTTGCCGGTATTCACCTCGGAGTTGTTCCAAGAGGGGAGAGGGGAATTGATTTGCCGAGCAATCTGCCCAGCTCTTGGCCTCTGGGGCTACACTTCACTTGCTGGTTGTTGCTTGGAATAGTTTGCTGGTAGTGACAAAGCAGCCACAACTCTTCGTCGCAAGTGCACTGTACGGACGGTCGACACTGTCGAAGCAAATCTTAGTGTCGGCTCGATGGCAGCAGCTGACTTGCTGTTTTGTCTAAGAGCAGCGACGAGCGTGAAAACACTGGACTATTGCGAAGGTAAAGTTGTCCTCGTTCTTGTGCTGGAGCCTATCTGAGCTTTTAAGCGCATGTATCGCAGCATGTCTGATCGTGTGTGTGCTTCACACTACAATCAGCAACAAGTGCACAGAACAGAACAGCCTCAACACCTGGCAAGGCAAAAGGGCTCGTGTCAGCGGAGGCAGACCAATCGTCAGACACCACTTGGAGCTGAGGCTCCACGCCGAGAGTCCAGAACGCGTGGTGGCAACCGCAAGCCGATACAAGAAGGAGAAGGTCATTACGCGGGAAACCAACATGATAACGAGATCACTGATGCTCGTGAGAAGGACGAGGTGCAGATGGTCAATTGTACGCATGGGAAGAGGAGCTCAACCTGAACCCCTTGATGCTGTTGGCGAATTTGCCGTCTTTGGCTCAGCTTGCAAGATTTTGGCGCGAAGGCTCGCACTACTTGGATACCGAAACAACAGAAGGACGGCCAAATTTTATTCGAACAAAGTGAACCCTGCATAGGACCCTGCATGAGGTTACAGCGTTGGCCATTTGTAAAAAATTGCCCGTGCCAAAGGATGTAGTACGTGTCTAGATACGCTACTTTTTAGATTTAAATTTCAACATCCGGGTTCACAAGCAGGAATTTTTTAACTCGTAGATCACGTCGTGACGGATTCATCGCACCTCGGTGTGTGCGCATGCGCTTCGATGCAGGGCGAAACCTAAAGCGATGCACAAAAGCAAACCCGCGCACTGTCGACTATCGGACACAACCCAGCGACACCGTGTCTCCGAGATCTTGCATTACGACGAGACAGGCCTGACTTCCTAGGCCGATTGCACGCAGGCTCATGCTCAAGGCAGTCGAGCTCAATAAGATCGAGAATGCCTGAAATTTGGTTCCGTCATTCAATCGCATCGTCAAGCCATCATTGTCAAAGACCTGCTTACCAAAGCACCGCACAAGCACAAAAGAACTTTCTCACTCGCTCGAGGCGCTTGCGGAGAGCTGATTCAGATAGCTCGGCCGTCGTATCCCACCCTCCATCGCCCTCTCCATGCTCACAAATTCTGCTTGATGGTGACCCTTTGTCTCAGGGGACCGTGTTGCTCCTTTGCTATTCCTCGCAACGAGCTTGACGAAGCAGCACCCGAGCTGTGCATACGCCTCGTACACTCTTCTTGCTGCCGATTGGTGTTCGTTCTCCCAACCAGGGGCTGGCCAAGCACGACCCTTATTGCAGCTGTAGTGGAGCTACACGGAGCTTGATGTTCTGCAATCGTGTTGTAAGTAGCACGGAAGCATCATATTCAGCCACTTGTCTGCTCGGACGTTGACGAGTCGATTGAATGAAGTGACAGATCGAAAATCGAATTTGGAAGGTTCAGAAGCTCAGACTGACCCAGCACTGATAAGGCACTAGGATGCGACGCATCAGTTGAACGGCCGGGTTCTTGGTGATATCTTCATGCACTATAGGGTCCGAGATCGCCTGGTTCCAGGCACGGTCGCGTGGTCTTCCGTGCCTCTGGGAAGCCTGCCACACGCATTGGACGTGCAAATGTACAAGGCGCATGCAAGGCTGTTCAGCAAACTTCCCATCTGTCGACAATTCGATGTAGAGATGGAAGTTTGCCGATGGTGCACTAATGGTTGATGGCACGTGCCCGTCACCTTTCACGGAGCACGCGCTTACGGATGGAGGATTCTCGTGTTCTTTGCACAATAGCTCTTGGCAGCCTTGGTCAAGAGAGTCGGTCTGAACTGGTCCGAGATTCTCTCTGTCGACCGGTCCTTGTAATTTGAAATTTGAAGCGAAGTGAGGTCTACAAAAGTTGACGGTCGGAAAACAAAAATCTGCTTTCGGGCAAGAGGGAAAGAAAAAAGAAAGAAAAAAGAAAGTAGAATCACTCCCCGCAATCAAAAACGTCGCAGGAACACGGAACTCTATGATGACAGGGCAAGAAGACATCAAAGACGCGGGAACAGCCCAATCGTTGTGTCCATCCCCTGATCGTCTAAGTTACGAACGGAGTTGTGCTGTCCAGTTCCATGAATTGTTTGAAAAGCATGCTGCTCAGAAACCAGAGAAGATTGCTGTGCAGTACGAGCGCTCTGCTTATGTCACCTACGACGAACTCAACAAGCGAGCGACAGCAACTTCGATGCGACTTCGGTGTAAACTGTACGGCAGCTCGATAAGCTGTTTCTGCCGGCTGCGACCAAAGCACAGAAGCTCTTCTGTAAGCAGGGATGGTCAGCACATAGTTCCTATCTGCTATGACAAAGGTGTCGACATGTTGGTTGCTATGGTTGCTGTTCTCAAGGCCAGCGCATGCTTCGTTCCTCTCGATCCTTCCCAGCCCCTGGAGCGACTTAGGTCAATCGTAAGCCAAAACAAGACCAAAATCATTCGGTAATTTCGGCGATTTGCAAGACGACTCACTAGGAAGCCGTCTGCAGATGGCTGATGCAAGCTCTGGAGCTCTTCTGAGTACTCTGACAGGTATCGAATGCAGTTGTTGTGAAGCTACTAATGTCTTCCAAAATTGCTACTGTAATGCCCACTACTGCTCGCTGGCTGACTTGCTTTTCACATCTGGGTCCACTGGTATACCAAAAGGAGTGATGGTAGAGCATCGGAACCTGACACATCTCGTCCTCGCACACGACAGCCATTCAAGTGAGAATTGGTGTGCAGTTCGCACGCATTTTGTTCCTTACACATTAGACATGTCGATGTATGACGTAGTGGCTACACTCGCATTCGATGGTCGTCTCTGCCTCGTAAGAAGAAAACAGATGATGACGCATCTGTCGCAAAGGCTGGAGCAGGCCCACGCAACGCACATAACTCTGACGCCTTCCTTAGGAGATGTGTTGACAGCAACGGGGCGTACCAGGGCGCTTACATACACTAATATTTGGCGGCGAACCTTTCAATCGGGATCTGTTCACGAGGCTGCCTGACGAATGCACCGCTCTGAACCAGTATGGCCCGACGGAGACTGTCATACACGCAACAGAGGCTCGCCTACAGTCGTACAAAATGAACTTCGATCAGAATTTGGCATTCATTCCTCTAGCAGAACCATCAGGAGAGCGCATAATCCACATTCTGAAGCCTAGAACGCTAGAGCTTGCATCCCTAGGTGCTATCAGCGAGATCTGCATTGGAGGACCTCAAGTGTCGCGAAGCTACCTAGGCATGCCTGAGCTCACAGCGAGCAAATTCGTACTAGACCCGTTCAGCAGCAAGCATCTTGGTGGCGGAGCGCCTCGTGTGTTCAGGACAGCTGATCTCAGCAGGATGCATGCCGATGGCACGATCGAGTACCTTGGACGCATGGACGGACATGTCAAGCTGCGAGGTCTGCGTATCGAGACCGGCGAGGTGGAATCTGATATGATGCTTCTTCCAGATGTGAAGTCGTGTTCTGTGGTGCTGTACCGCAGTAAGGTCTCCGGTCATAAAATGTTGCTAGCTTTTTGGGTTCGTAAATAGGTCAAGAAGGGCAGCTTAGAAGAACGGATGCTGAATGTCAGATCAAATCCCAAGTTGCTAGAAAATTGCCGGAGTATATGGTTCCTTCCCGGGTCTTAAAATTATCTGCGTTACCGTTAACAAGCAGCGAGAAGATCGAACACAAAAGCTTGGTCGAGATCGCGTTTCAAATGGATACGGGTGAAATTTTGTCCCCTTCAGGTGAACATGATAGCAATTTCCAGCGCCCGGAACCTAGAAGTCACGCAGAGATGGTTGCTGAGCTTTGGGCACACGATCAGGTGAACACGATTGACGTATATTTGGGTGTGATTGGCATCGACACCCCGTTCGGTCGTCTGGGTGGCGACTCCACTCAAAATTTTCTGAATATTGACATTGATGCGTACTCGTCAGCAACTTATAATGCTATGACGGCGGTCCGGGATCTTGCTCGTATGTCTGGTAGAGATTCGACGACTGCACAAGAAACCACCATCCACAAGGTCTCAAATCGACCAATGGTGC
>MJEU01000151.1:0-28873 GCA_001748505.1 Sporisorium iseilematis-ciliati | reverse complement strand
GGTATCGCCTAGTCAGTACTGCGGTGGGGGACCACGCGGGAATCCTAGGTGCTGCAGTTCCTTTCTCTTTTTGCTTTTTATCATTCTCATCTCTTGTGTCGACATAGCACGCATTCACACAGCATGACTTACAGCAGACTGAAGGTATCACGAAGCGATTGCATTATCTCTGAACCGCAATCACTTCTTCCTCCCCTTGCCCTTCCTCGTAGGCTTGGCCCTCAACTCTACATCACCACCCTGCGCCTCTCCTCCTTCCTGATCCAACTTGTCTCTCGCCTGAACAAAGAACATCAGATCGCTCACCTGCTCCTGCAGATCCGTCACTTGCGCCTTCAACCCTTCTTCGCTCTCCTTTGTCTTTTCCAGCCGCTCCATCAGACCTTTGTTCATCGATCGTTCCGAGTGCAGATCTCGCTCGAGCGTACGTGCCAATTCAACCGCTTTCTCGGCCTTCTTATCGCTCTTCTCTTTCTCCCTCTTGAGCATCTCGTTGTTGCGTTCCAGCTCGGCAGTGCGTGCAGACAGCTCGTCAATCTGCTTGGATTTGTGCGTGAGGGTCGACAGTTCTCCCGTGAGAGAGGTGAGCTGCGCTTGGAACTGGTCTAGCTTGTCTTCGTAGAAATGCCGCTGCGATTCGAGCTGAGAGGTGAGAAGGTAGGAGTACTCCATTCCTATGGCTTCCAGCTTCTCATCCGCGGGTCGACTTGAGCCGCCTGCTTGTGCTGCGGAGCTTCCATCGTGCTGCTGGTGGTCTTGTGTGTACGGCTGCCTCCTCACATCTTCTTCTCGATACGAGACAGGCGGCGGACCCGAATGCTTGGTGCCGCTCGTCGACATGGCAGAAGCATAGCTCGCCGAAGCAGGCAGCGTCCTTGCACGCTCCGGTGTCGCTGTCGCCGACGAAGCGGAGGGCAATTCGACCAGCTTTCCATCCGCTTTGTTTTGAATCAGTCGATGAACGTAGCCGTCGCCTGCGTAGTCCCATACGCGTTGCGTTTCGAGCTCGAGGCTGTACAGATGGCCTGTCTCGGAGAAATGACGATGTGCATGACCCTGCTTGTACCTGCCACATCCGACGGAAGCGCATACGAGACAGACCCATAGATCCTGCTGTGTCTCGCAGACTGCACAGCAACTCGGCTCGTCGACGTCGCTCTCTTCATCTGAATCGGCATCGACGTCAGCGCCGGCGATGTTACCAACTCGTGAGGGCGTAGATGGATCCATAGACGACCTTGGCGTCCTACGTCGATGATGTGC
Source organism: Sporisorium iseilematis-ciliati (assembly GCA_001748505.1). NCBI lineage: Eukaryota > Fungi > Basidiomycota > Ustilaginomycetes > Ustilaginales > Ustilaginaceae > Sporisorium > Sporisorium iseilematis-ciliati. The sequence continues at coordinate 27,610 of MJEU01000151.1, read as the reverse complement.
CGAAGGCTGTCCTGTCTGAGAATATCGGCATACAGGGCACCGCGACTCGCCCCACTTTGACAGGCACGAGCAGTGGAACGTGTGTTGGCACGAGATGGTCATGAGACCCGTGACCGAGCTGTCCATGCGCTCGAGACATACTGGGCACGTCGGCAGCTCGTGTGCGGGCTGATTGGCCGTATTCGAGGGAGGTCTCAGCGGCCATGGATCCGAGTTGGTCAGCGTCGGATAGCTGAAAGGCAACGAAGTGTGTTTTGAGACGGTGAGCGATGTTATGTAGACGACCTGACAGATCTCTTGCGGGTCCATGGCGTTGAAAGGCTGACCGTTGTACATCTTGTGAAAGTCTTCCGCATCCTTTGCATCGCGGAAGCGGATCAGCACCATACACCGATTGGGATGCATATCTCGAACCATTCGAAGGTGTGTGATTGCTTCGACTGCCGGCTCGATGTATGATAGAAAGTGCGAGGCGGTTAGGTGCGAGGGAACCGCAAGGACGGCTACTATAGCGCCGACGTCCTGTTCTGGAATCTGGTTCTCGAGTTCGGTTCTAGTTGCGGTATTGGATTTCGCTGTAGTGGCTGCGTCTTGCTTGTCTCGATACAGATGAACAATGCCGAAAGCGACCTCGGTGGCACCGATCGTCATTCCCTCAAACTTCTCGGTGCATGACGCCAGATTCTGCTTGTCCGCATCCTTCGACTTGGAGGCATCTCCCTCGAAGGAATCGGTCTTGTCGAAAGTGGCTACTGGCAGCGCCACCTGTGGTTGCTTGGCGTGAAAGACGTGTTTGCGCCTTGCTGGCTTGGACGAGCCCGAAGCAGTGTTGGACGTGGCGGACGTTGAGCTGGAACTCGCACGCTGAGATTGCGATGCTTCGGCCATCTCTGAGGCCTGGGATCGATCAGCCCAGTCGATGCGAATGGGCCCAAAACGAATATCGATAGGCGATCCGAACGACTTGCTGGTCCTATCTTTCGAGAGAAAGCTGCGGTGTGAGCGACTCGCTGAGCCGTGTTCTCCCTGCAATGCTGTGTCTGGAAGTTGCTCGAAAACTTTGTTAACAATAACCCTGTTGTCGCGCTGGAATGGGGCCCGGCCTGCTTCAGGGTGCGGTTGGAAGAGCGAAAGGTGAATGGAGTAGGTCTCTTCTTGATCAAGGAAGAATGCAGAGGTATTTGGAGCTGCCTTCCGAGCCTTGGATGGCATCCTGTCCTAGGCTACAGCCTAGCGGTAGTCTACAGGCGCGGCGGTGGTCAGCGGCTAGTAGCTGACGCAGAGCCGCTTAGTACACGGTCATGAATGATGATGATGTCGTGAGTGTGGAATTGAAGATGCCAGAATGCACGCACCTTCAGCTGCTGCGCTTGACAGATTGGACCCTGAATGACGCACGTCACGTGATGCTCAGAATTGCAAGACGCGCTTTCGTGGCGCAGAGAGCTCTTCGAATTGTGGGGCGTGTTGTTGCGCTTCCATTGACACTGACACCCAGCTGTACCACCGAAAGCGATGCAAGGCTTCACCAAGCAACGGCCACTTCGTATGCTCGAGTGAGGAGGTGGAAGGCGAAGGAGGTGGACGGCTTTTACCGGGCAATCGTGTCTCCTGTTCATCACTGAGACAAGTCTAGCCTAACAAATATTTGGAGTTCGGCATGCACACACCTGGCTCGATCTGGCACTTGCGACCATCGGTCAACCAACCTTCTCAAGCGCAGCCAGGAGCGGACCTTACACAGATGCAAGTGTAAGGCGGAAGCGGGAGCGGATCATCGATGAAGCGAAAATGAGAAGGCCGAGGACATGTCTCTCTGAGCCTTAAATTTTCGAGACTGCAACAGAAGGACCCTCTCGGCCAGTCATGCAACGTAGATCACACTGAACCCTCCTTGAACCGCTTCTGCATCATCGCCACATCCACCTGCATGTCTCAACCTTGACACTGCCTGCGTGACCACAAACTCTTTGTCATTTCATTTCCACCCCCACAGCAGTCGCCACCGCCACAGCATTTCGAGCGAGTGGAACTTTTGCACTTTCTAGGAACGGGCTCGGACAACTTGGCTTTGATGCCTTGTCAAATTCGACCACATCCTTAAGCGCTGCGTTGCTGCTGATCCTGCCGCTGCCGCTCGACGAGTTGCGCTCGTACCTCTTAGTTCGACGTCCCCTCGGACAACTTGTCACTGACTCCGTTCAATCTCTATTCCTCTCTCGCCTCAACCTTCCGGGTATGGACAACTAGCCATCATGTCTCCACCCATCATATCCAACAACAATACACCTACCTCATCTCGGCAGCATCCACCTCAGCCGTACAGCACAGCAAAGGACCATTTCAGTCCTGGTGCTTCTCGTCCAAACACTATGACGCGCACCATCGACCTCGAAGCGACGATCGAAGAATGGGTCAACGGGCTCACGTCTCCTCTGTCCACAGCTTCAGAACGCATCCACATCTTGAACGACATCGAAAAGACGCTCGTCGCCGTCACAGATCCATCGAAGACATCAACGGCGACCTTCTTGCCGCCCGTCAATCAAACCTCAGCCGTCTTTTGGGCGCTGCAGGCTACAGCTGGTTACAGCCTTGCAGAGGTACTTCTTGCTCATGTTTACAGACTGCATCTGGATCTCGAGCGCGAGAACGAGCTGTGCAAGGCGTCCGAGGTTTCATCGCCTGACACAAAGGTGCAAGGACTGGGATTGGATGCAGCAGTAACATCACCGACCTACCGCTCGAATGCATCCCATGGCGTATCGGATGTCCAACGCCAGCGAGTCCACTCCACCGTGTCAGAAATCTGCATCGCCATCACCATCCTCCAAGGCCTCACTCTGTGCAGCAAAGCGAGCAAACGAATCACACAGCGCAAGTCAGCACTCGAACTCTTGCTACAGATTGCTCTCGCAGAATATTGCACATCGCTCCTTCCCCCTGTTCTTTGCCCGAATCCAGCGTCAGCTTTGACCCCAACCAGTCCCTCATTTGCCGCTCTCCCATACTCTCCGGCTACACCGACCTGCGTCTCTTCCTCGTCGTCCTCATCGCCTTCGAAAAAGGCATCGCCAGAGAACACCAACGACGCCCCGCTCTCCCTGCCATCCGGCTTCGCCCTCGACCTGCTCATGTGCATCCTCGTCGACAGCGACCTCGCCCAAGAACGCTTCACCGACATGGGTGGGATCCATCAGATCGTACAACTCAGCCACAAGTGCGCGGACACGGTCACGACGCCTGCCTCGACGCCTACAACAGCTACGAGCCCGAGCTTCGCACAAGCCGTAGCGAGGTCCAGCCATGTGACGGCGCTCAAGCAGACGGATCTGCTGTGTTTGGAGTTCCGCTACTTTTGGTCTCAGGTCTTGCAGCAGGGTGAGCGGCTGCCTAGGAGGTTTAGTGCAGAAGGCGTCGCTTCGGCAGCGACGAGCTTCTACAGCGCGGTTGAAGAGTCGAGCACGCCGAAAGCGAGTCCGAGGAAGCGCGCGTCGAGAGTGGGGCTGAGGGAGCAGCGGAAGCAGGAGGAGAAAGAGGCGACGCCGAAAGCTGCGCGCAGAAGGGCAGCGCCGACGACGGTGAGGGCGACGAGCGAGGAAGCTCCTTCCCTGCCCAAGTCTGCAAGGGCGGAGGCTCAGGGATCGCCGAGAAAGCTTCGACACAGCGCATCGGTGGCAGAGCTGCGACAGAAGCCGACCAGTTTGTCCAAGTCGAGCGTCTCACCTCCGCCCGTTCCGCCGCTGCCGGTGACGGATTCGCCGGCGTCGTACGCTCCCGATGATTTCGCCTCCCGTCGCCAACGCTCCACTGCCCGCCCGTCTACATCGGACTCCCGCCCGCACTCCCGCAGCGAGCGCAAGGAAGAGCGCGCCCCTCGCCGATCCACCGTCTCAGAAGCCACCCCCACACCGCTGTCTCAAGACCAGCAGCGCCACTTCAACCCCTCCCGACCCGGCATGTCCTCGCGCGACCGGCCGCGCATTCCGTCGCCGCTCAAAGCGCGCACCCCTGCGCAGGAGGTTGCGGAACTCGAAGATAGGATCCGACGAAAGCAGGCGCTCGCTGCTCAGCAGGCGATACCGTATCGCAGGTTACGATCTTCGACTACGAGTACGCCTTTCGATGGAGGTGAAGGGAGGAAGAGCAGAGGAAGAGACGTGGTCGACGTGGTCGACGTGGTGGATGTGGACGAGAACCGCAATCCATTCTCGACAGCTGAGGCAGGTGCGGTCAAGAGCGAGGTGTCGCAGAGAACGTCAATGTCGAGCGCCGGATCGGTCGTGTTCGGCAGCGCTGCAGGACACGGCAGTTTGGGAGCAGCCAGGATCCCACCGAGTCCCGCAGTGAGGCGGGCGCAGGCGGCGAGAGCGAGGTCGCTGTCCCCGAACAAGCTTTCTTTGCCTCGCGTTTCGATGGGAGGAGATGTGTAGAATATACACCGAAATCGTCGTGTTCTGTATCGCAAGCGTTTCGCTCTAGTTTTCCGGTTGTCGCTGTTCGTCTATCATTTTGTTTCGTTCGCATCCATCATCATCAGATCGTCCGGTATATGCTTCTACAAATCGCAAGTCTTGCCATATCCTGTCCAGTACCTTCCTCTCCATCTGCTTCTTCGTCTTGAGCATGCGGGCTTCGTGTTCTTCTGCTGGATAGAGTGTATGCATGAGGTGTGAGTGGGTCGAGTTGTGGTGAGCATGACAGCGAGGAAGGGTTGCACGTGGCATTTTTTTCCCGCCGTATACTCGACCGCGGCGTAACAGCATCGAAATTTCTTGATCGGCTCGTGTGATCGACCGATCTTTCTTTTTTCCTTTGAGCAGCGCACAAGCAGCGGCAACGACGCGAAAAAAAAATGTTTCCACTTCAAAGCTGGCTTTCGCTGCTTGAGCGTCTCTTGCTTTTCTTCCACCACCATCGACCAGCACTCGTAAGTACTCCTCGTTTCTTTCACCATCGTCGTCGTCGCACTACCATCGCACAGCAACCGCAGCACGCCCCACACGCGCACCCCTGCACTTCTCGCTGCAACGCAGCACACCTCCAAGCGCCCATTCGCTGGAACGTGCACGCGAGGAGTTCAACCCCCTTCTCCTCCCTCCTTCAAAACAAAGGGCGCGCAGGTCGAGGGGTGATGTCGTGGCTAAAGGGTGCAGCAACAACACACAATGATGAACAACAATTTTGACTACTCAGGAATCTCGTTAGTCCTAATCTCACGTTGAGGACAATCAAATTCTCCATTCAAGTTTCAGCCTTGTCTGATTTTTTCTATACCCCCCCTGCACGACCGCGCTGTGCGATGGTCGACGATGGGCAACACCGATCCAAGTGGACTTCTTTGACTGACTTTGTTTGTTTTTCTGCTCATCGCGCTTCTAGTGTTCAGAGTTTCCCGTTGGTCGTGGCTTACAATGCGATTCGTTGATGTTCTGGAAAACGACTTGCGAGTGTGCGCTGTGTGTGATATGTGTTTCAGCTCTTGCTTGAGCCTTGATCTGGCTCTGTTCTGAGTGCAAAATGGAGGCGGATACAAGTACATTTCTTTGCATTTCTCTGTCTGGCTCTCTTCTAATACGGCCACTGCCCTCCCCCTCTCCCATCCCCCGCTCCTGCGCCATTCTGCGGTGGTGGCGGATGACTCGGATACACCCCCCTCTCAAACTGCCCGTACGACGGTGCCAAAGGGCCGCCGCCGTGATGCTGCATCGGCGGAGGCGGTGTGTGTCCGTAACTTCCATTTGGATACGCTGCCGTCGGAGGAGGGTAGTACGGGTCCGCCGTCGCTGGCTGGTATGGGTATCCCGCGTACGCTTCGTGTGGCGGAGGAAGTGAAGGGGGATAAGACCGATACTCGTCGTCAAAAGGGATATAGCTAGGACGCATACCGTAGCTGTTGTACGGTGCAAAGTGGCGCTGCTGTTCGCGGTGGTAGTCTGTTTCGTGCTGGGGGACGGCTGCGTGCGACTTGGCAGGCGCGCTGTGGCTCGCTGCTTGAACCTCTTGCTGGCGAAGATCTCCGTTCTGATACTGGACAGCGTCGGACGTGCGCTGTTCGTTTGACTGCTGCTGTGGAGGCTCGTCAACCTGCTCACCATCCGTGTCCTGCTGCACCCTCCCCTTCTTCCACAGCCTCGCGCCGGGCGGTGGCGGCCTCTTCTTCCGCTTCGTACCCCTTTTCCTTGCCACTTTACCCTCGACGACCGGACTAGCCGCTCGACTGGGCATCGCGGATACCACCTCTTCTTCCACCACCGGCGCAACAACCGGAGTCTGAATCGCCGACGCAACGACACTCTCGGCCACCTTCTGCTCAGCCGCCTGGTTCGCAAGTCGGAGCTGTCTCGCCCACAAACTTTCGTCTGCATCTTCGTCTGAGTCTGCATCGCCACCGCGCAGGGAGGCGACTTCGGATTGAAGCCCGTCCAAGTCGGATGGCAGGCCGAGGTCGATGTCTGCGACGCTTTGCATGGGGGGTGAGCTGTAGATCGAAGTGAAGGAGGGGAGGGACGATATGCCGGAGGAGGAGGAGGACGCGTAGGAAGAGTCCGAATCGTAGTCCTCGTCGCTTTCGTCCTGCTCTGAATCGGATTCGTACACCGACAAGACATCTGCTTGTCCCTCTGCTGTCGCGACATCCGCTTCCGCATCTCCCGCTGCATCTTGTGTCTCGGCCTGCTCTCCCGACCCTTCCTTCGGTTGCTCCCTCTCCTCCCGCTTCATCGCCCGCACAGCCTCCCGCATCTTCCTCAAATCCCCCCTCACCAACGGATCATCCTGCTCCCCCTTGACCCCGGATACAAATTTACCATACCTCCTATACACATCCGCCACCTCCGCACTCTCCCCCTCCGGCAGCCAAATATCCTTCGTGAGCTTCTCCAACCCCCTCGTCTTCCTCCTGTGCACTTGGAGCAGATCCAACTCCATCTCCGCCTGCCACCTCGTATGACTAGCGTTCACCATCTGCTTACGATACAGCTCACCAGCTCTGTCGTCAACAAACGTCGACCAAGCCAGTTTGCGGTCGCACGTCCAAATTCTCTCGACTTCGGCTTTGCGCATCTCGAGCTGAAGTCTCAAACGCGCCAGCTCGCCGGCTCGCCATTCATCGACCACCTTGTCGAAGCTCGCCAGGTACCGCACGGTTTCGTATAGCTCGTCACTTGTCTGTTGTTCCTCCGCGTAATCTGCTTCTTCGCGGTCGTACAGCTGTTGCGTGTCGAGTGTCTTGAGCGGGTCGAGCTGCTTGGGGTCGAACTTTGCGCTTGCATCACGCTGCTGTTGGTCTGAGGTGGGTGACAAAGACGGTGTCGATGGATGCGGCGATGATGGCATGGAGAGGATCTCGAGATCAAAAGCGGCGAGCTGAGCAATCTGAGTAAGACGATCCAGCTCGGTAGTGTCGAGTTTGGGTACGGCGTCGGCACAAGCTTGCAGGAATTGCGAGGCCATCTCGTCGTCGTGGGTCCATTCCTGCATGAAAAGCGGTGGAGGTCTAGGCGGAGTCTGGATGAGCTCCGGTGTTGGACTGCGCTGTTTGGAAGGACTGGGTCCGCTCATGAGTGCAGAGATGGACATGATGTTGGACCGAGCGGGTCGAAAGACGGGTGACATTGGCTCGTCCTCTGGCTCGTCGCGCTTAGCGTTCCAAGAGTACGGCTCGGGCCTATGTTCCGCGTAAGGGTAATAGGTGTCCTGTTGGTGGCCTGCATGATATGGAGGAACGCCGTTGTATGTCGGTCTAACTGTGTCCATGAGCGCAACCTCGGGAGAAGATTCGGGTGAGTAGGGCGGTCGAGATGGATTCGGTTCTCCTAGCAATAGCGGAGGCGACTGCGGTGGCTCGGCTTTGACTGCGATAGGCTGCACGTATGCGGAAGTGCTTGTGCTCGCAGCATGCTGTTGGCCGGGAAAGTCAGCGCCGATCGGAGGCGTGGCAGCCCGACTGGGACCTGAAGGCGAGCCGGGAGCCGCATCCGCGGTCGCTGCTGGAGCCGATTTGGCGTCCGGATGATCCTCGCCCTCGGGTGAACTGAACTGCGCGCGAAGCTGAGCAAGCGACTTGTGCGGAACCATGTCGAGATCGGCCTGCAGCTGGTAAGAAATGATGCACAGCTGATGGTAGAGCTCCATCTTGACGTCCTCGTCGGGATCATCGGGATCGGCCTCCTTGCTCTTGTTTTTGCTGTTCTTGGCTGCTGAGCGCTTGAGTTTGGTAGGAGCGCGGTCGATAGCTGGCCGAATGCCTCTACCTCCTGAGCGGGTACGACGATCCGAGTCCTTTGCGTTCAGCACGAGATTCTCGAGGTAAGGAGAAAAGCCAAACATCGCCAGATTGGGTAATGAAGGCGAGTCGGAAGCGCTCTCGGTGACGGCCTTGGCCACTCTTGCGGACCTCCTGCGGTCATTCTGGTCTATGCTTGGCAACGCAGATACAGACGGAATCGGAGTTGCGGGATTGCGCTCTCGTCTCTGACGCTTTGCGCGCCCTGAGGGAGTGCGTGTGGGAGTGGTGGCACGCGAAGATGCGGCCGTGACATCGAGCGAGTCGTGCTTGATACCGAACAAGAGGGAGGGTGGAACGGGAGTGGTTGCCAGACTACGAGAGCGGTTGATGGTGGTCGGATGCGGGCTTTGGATGGCGGGAGCCTTTTTGTTCCTGCGCTGAATTGCGGACAAGATTTCGGCTGCTGCGGTGGGTACTGAGGCGGCATTTTGAGTGGATGGTGGGATGGTGGAGAGGACATCTGAAGCGAGCTGTAATGTGCTGATGGTGGAGGTGGGTTGAGGGGAGTGTGCACCTGGGCTTGTTGTAGCTGATGGCAATGCGGAAGGGCCTGTTGAGGAAAGTGGGTGAGATGCAGAGTCGAGGGGAATGTGATCGACTTGCGGATGTGCAAGTGCGGGTGCGGGTGCGGGTGCAGTTGCAGGTGTTGGCGTCGAAGGTTTTATTGACACTTGCGCTTGGACCTCGTCAGGTTTGGTGACGAGCGCTGACGGGTCGTCGTCGTGTGACTCGGTAGCCGCGTCCGACATTGTTGTTGTAGCGCTGACCTTTGTGCCATGAGGTGTAGAGGAGGGCGACAAAGGAAGTTGTGCTACAGCAGATGAGGGTGACGCGGCTGTGACGGTGGGGGCTGTCACAGAAGAGGAAGAGTCTAACGATGACGCCGGGAGAGTTGCCGCATTTGAGTGGGTATCTGCAGGAGGCGACGGCGGCAACGGCAAGGACGACGACGACGACGATAACAATGCGGAGGAAGAAGAAGAAGAAGTGGTGTTGTCGGTGTAGTGAGGAGTATGAATTTGGTGTGGAGATGAACGAGCTGAAGGTGTAGAAGAGCGCATCCGAGATTTGCGGTGCGCTTGGCAGCCAGAGAGCGTTGGAGTGCAGAACGAGAGAGGTGCACAGAGTGACACGCCGCCGCTTAATTATTTGGCAGGTCAAGCAAAAGATCGGAGAGAGGAAGCAAAGCCAAAGCCAAAGCCAAAGCCAAAACCAAACCACCGTCTCGAAAATCGAAGAAATCGCTCGTTCGACAGGGACAACAGCGAACAGATTTGACGGGATGAAGGGTCTCTTTGTGTTCTGCAGTGGTGATGCTGAACGTAGGAACCGCTCGAGAGACTGTCAAGCGAGGCAGCTGCGAAGCCAAGAAATTTTACGAAAAAAAAATAAAAAGGGAGATTATTTTTTAATGCTTGATGCGTGGCGGCGGAGTCTTGTGTTGGAAGGAAGCGGCTGAGTCTGTCGTAGGCAAAGACCCAAGGAACGGGCGAAGAGGAGCGCGACTGACGAGGGACGAGGGACGAAGTGACGAAAGGGTGGAAGCGGCGGGAGGAGCAAGCAGGGCGATATTGGAAATTGGTCTCGAAATTAGGTCAAAGAGGCCGGCTAGCGAGTGACGAGCAGAAGAGCCAATCGTCGGTCGGTCGGTCGGAGAGTTGCGTTGGGTTAGGTGGGCGAATGGAAGCGAGCCAACGAGCGGGATGGCAAAGGAGCACCACTCGCCAAGGCTGCAGGGCAACACGGGTCCGTACAGCGAACAGCCAGCAGCCAACTTTTGCTTTGTCGTAACGTCGATGCTGAGACCACTTACGATGCTACGCTACGGTCAAAGCAGTAGTAGCAGCAAGACAATGAAGAGCGGGCGATGGTGATGGTGGTGGGGCTGATGTTGCTGTGAGATGGGCGTATTATGCAACCATCCAGTCAAGATCCCGCAACCGAACGGCTGTACGTACAGGTTAGCGGTAGAACGGATGATGCTCTAGACTCTACGATGAAAGCGTTGTATAGAGCAGCGCAAATGCAACGATCAACAACCAAGAAAGTGTAAGTGAAGAAGAGGGGAAGCACAAACGGCGATGAAGGGGTTGGGAAGTGGTGGCTAAGGTGAAGGACAAAACCAAGAGCCGACAAGAGATCCGTGTTTCTGTCACTACGTCTCTCAGCAGCAGCAGCAGCGGACACACATGCATTCGGCCTCGCTCTCCAATCCACACAAAGAGAGTCTGTCTCGCTGCGTAATTTAAAAATGAGACACAAAAGACACAGACACAGAAGCATGAGGCTACTCAACACACACTCCCCGCACCCGCCCAGGGCAGCATCGACCGTCGAATGAAATCAGCAAGCCAGCCAACGGATCATCAAACCATCCTACAGTATCTTGACATCCACCATAACAGCACAAAGAAATCCCACACGACTCTCTCGATAAGTTGCTCTCCGCGTCTGATCATCTGTCGCAACAGTACATGACTGAGCACGGCACACAGCGGGATGCGCCGCTAGAGACGCGGATGGTCGTTTTCTGCCGCTGAAAATCAAATGCTTCGGGTTCCATGTGGCTTGCTTGGCTGCCAGGCCTGCTGCTTTGTCTAAAAATTACTTTCCGAATTGCCTGCAGAGTTGGGCAGAAGCCGAGTCAATCATGCCGCCGCTTTTGCTTTTTTTTCCCTGTTGCTTTCTGATCTTTGGCTCGCTTTGCATAGACGGCCGACGATCTCTGTTTTTCGCCAGCTGCAGGCTCTCATTGCAATCGATCTCACAATTCGCGTTTAATTTCAGCCAATCGCTTATCGTGGTGGCTTTCGGCACAACCATTGAGGAATCGGGTGATGATCATAGTTCCCTTCGGTTGATCCCTGTCGGCGACTTTTTCCATTGCAACAAGCGCTTTGCCGCGAAAAGCACCGGCGACAACCACAGAATCTCAATCATTTCGGTCAATATTCACTCCGATGCGGGGAACAACAAAAGGCGTGGCTCGAGTCCTTTCCTTGGATTCTTTGCCTTCTATTCCGACCGCCAAGCTTCCAACGGCACGACAGTCTCGCTGGTGAAGATCACATCAGAAGAGAGAGAGAGGTCCTGTTCTGTCTCACGTTTCAAAGGATTGCAGGATCCGCCTTGATTTACCCACGGTTGTTTGTGACTGTCCACGCTGAGTCGGCGTCGCCGTTGCCCGTCCCTCTTTACCGTGGGAACAGCAATGAATCAGCCTCATTCGGCCACGCCGACAACGACTGTGCTCATAACGTCCCCGTCTCTTGACTGAGCCTGCCTCACTTTGCGACCACCACCTCATCATCCCTGCTTTGCCCTGTCGCCATGTCGTTTGCAAGCTTTGCCAAATCGCTTCCTCCTTCTCTCAGTCTGGCCGGAAGGACCGCTCTCGTCACTGGCTCTTCCTCCGGTATTGGCAGGCAGACTGTATGTCGACCTTCCTTTGCATCCAATCCGCTACTTGCGAAGCTGATACATACTGTGCCTCTCGTTTCACAAAACAGGCCCTCCATCTCGCTCGTGCTGGCGCAAGCGTTCTCTGCACCGATCTGGTAGGTAAAGCACCACAGAGACTGTCATAACCTCTTGTCCACTGACCTCATTATGGCTCATGATTGCGAAACGACAGCAACCGGAACCACTCGGCGCTCAAAAGGTGCCCACGGAGGGCTCGCGTCATGTTCCCACTCACGAGCGTCAGTTCAGCCCAACAATCCTTGACAACAGCGTATGCAGGCAACCCCATTGATGCTGACTCTTGAAGCTCTTCAAACTGCCAAACAGTCATCACCAAGCTCGGTGGACACGCCGACTTCCAGAAGCTCAACGTCACCTCCGAGGCTGACTTTAAGGCCGCCATCGACAAGAGCGTCTCTTTTGGCAGCGGCCGACTCGACATGTAAGCGCAATGCTTGACATCTACTTGCATCTGGGCAAGTCGGACTGACCTTTCTACTCCATCCTGTTCGCACTCGACAGCCTAGTCAACAACGCAGGGTGAGCATTGCCCTTTTGAACAGTCGAAACGTCACAGGCTACTAACAAGCTTTCACCCGTCACCTGTTCGAACTCGCCAGCGTAACCGCCTTCTCGTAAGTCTGCCGAGCCTGTTGACTGTTCTCATGCTGGCTTCCCTTAACTGACACTAGCTATTCCTCGACACAGCGGCCCCATCGAGCACGAGTCCGTTGAGACGCTCGACAAGCTCATGCAGATCAACATCAAGGGTGTTTGGCTTGGTACCAAGCTTGCTGTAAGTCTCGCATTTCCTCTTCTTCACGCCGGCAGAACCTTCACCACTAACCTGTTCACATCTCCATTGTCCACCCACAGGTCCAGCAAATGCTCACCCAAGAACCCCTCGCCTTTCCCGCTGACCTCGAAGAGGACCTTGACAGCTTCAACGACGTTCCACCCACCGTACCTCTCCGCGCTGCTTACAACGATCAGATCGGCTCTCCCATCTCCACCGTCGGCCGCTTGCAGGGCGATAAGGGTGCACGTGGATCCCGCGGTACCATCATTCAAATCGCTTCGGTTCACGGATTGATCGGCGGTCCTTGGGAACCTGCTTACTGTGCTAGCAAGGGCGCTGTGGTCAATCTTACTCGCCAAATTGCTTGCGATTATGCGCCCAAGAGGATCAACGTCAATGCGATCGCTCCCGGCTATCTGGCTGGTACGGCGATGGTGGCCGAGATCAGTCCGGAACTGGCCGCAGCCAGACCGACGTACTGGCCGCATCAAGGGTCGGCTAGAGACGTTGCCAATGGTGTGCTGTGAGTATCACCCTGACGATAGAGAGTCGATGAATCACGAACCAAAATCACTGACTCTCATTTCGCGCTCTGGATATCGGAACAGCTTCTTTGCAAGGGACGCCCCGTGGTGCACAGGCAGCATCTTGCCCATCGACGGCGGTACAACTGCTCGCTGAAGCCTCTCCCATTCACATCTAACTTGGAACACGTTTGATACAAATACACTGTCCATTCATTCGACTCTACTCATACAGCTACTTTCCAGTGCCCCAATTCGCCAACTCACTCAACCCTACTCCAACTGGCATATCTCCCGCCTGACCCTGCTGTCCACCCTGCTGCCCCTGCTGCCCACCCTGCTGACCCGGTGCCTGGCCGCCCTGCTGTCCACCAAACGGCATCCCATTGAACCCGCCGCCCACCATGCCATTCGCGTTCATCATCTGCATCATCTGCTGCATCTGAGCCGCATTCTGGAACCCGCCAAACTGTCCGCCTCCACCCATCCCCATCCCTTGCATCGCAGCCAGCGCAGCCGCCGTCGCCTGCGGGTTGCTTGTCGCGGGGAACCCGTTCATCATCGGCATGCCAAACTGGCCGTTCGCATTGTTCGCCGGCGCGCCGAACGGAAGCTGGTTCGCCATCTGCGGGAACATGTTGGCGATGGCGGCTTGCTGCATTTGTTGCTGTGACAGTTGTTGCTGCATCTGCATCTGTTGCTGTTGCTGTGGTTGAGAGGGTATAGATCGATGCGCGGGGGTGGGCGTGGATTGCACGGAGGGAGTGGCGCTGTTGAGAATTGGCGTTCCTTGGACTGCTGCATTAAAGTCGGGAGCTGCTCCGTTGGTTGCCGGTGCTGCAGTGTTAGCAGCGGCGGTAGCGGCAGCCTTCTTGTCGCTCTTGGCGGGTGTCTTTTTCTTACCCGTGCTTGCCGGGGTTGCTGCCGACGCTGCTGGTGTCGCTGCAGCTGCAGCGGGCTTCTTAGCAGCCGTCTTCTTCGGTGATCCCTTCTTGTCCTTCTCGGGGCTACCTGGGGCATCTCCAGCCTTCTTCGCTGGACTCTTGTTCGCTGTCTCTGCTGCCGCCGCGGCTGCTGCGGCTGCGGCAGCTGCAGCAGCAGCCTCTTCCTTCTGCTTCTTCTTACTCTTCTTGACCGGCTTTCCATTAGCCGCTGCAGCGGCAGCCGCCTCTTTCTCCTTCCGCTCCTTCTCTTCTTTCTCGGCTTTTTCTTTCTCTTCCTTCTCCTTGCGCTCCTTTTCTTCCCTCTCCTTCTTCGTGAGCTTCTTCTTGGGCTTCTTGGCCGCAGCGGCGGCAGCAGCGGCTTCTTCTTCCGCTTTCTTCTTAGCCGCTTCCGCAGCAGCAGCGGCTTCGGCCTCTTCCTTTTCCCTCTGCGCCTTCTTCTTCTTCTTCGATGGCGGCTTTTTTGTGGTTGAAGTATTCGCTGCGTCCGTGGATTCGTCCTTGTCGCTGGCTTTAGCAGCGTCTTTCCCGGCCTTTGCTGGAGCAGCTGCACCGTTCGCCGCGTTCGCCGCTGCAGCAGCAGGCGCGGCACCAGCCGGCAACCCGCCATTCAACGCCGCGTTCCTTCCAATCCTCCACCGCTCGATGAACGTCATCCTGTTGAACGTCGGCACCCACGTCGCCGCCGATGCCTTGCCGCCCGTCTCTCCCATCGCGCCCGGTCCAGGCCTAGCCAGCTGCGACTGCGGCAACACCGACTTGTGGCCGTCCTGCATGAGGCGCATGATCTTCTCCCGCCGCTGCTTGTTGGCTTCCTCCTTTTCCATCTCGATCGAGTTTGCTCCTCGCTTCTTTGCCGATCGGTACGGCGAGTCTTGCGAAGGGCTGTATGCTGAGGGTAGAGCCGTGGAGCTGAGCATCAGGTTCGCGATGCGCGTCGCTTGCGGGTCCGGGGTGAGGCATAGCGGTGGTGCGGTGAGCGCTAGGATCTTGGCTTCCACCTCGAGAGCCTCTTGATCGCTCCACATCCCGCCCGCCATGTCGTCGAGCATCTTGATGTCCGCCCACAGCGTCTCGGATGTCGGATGGAGCACGATTCGGTAGACTTCGACCCCACCTAACCCGCCCGTTCTTGGATCGCTTGAACCCGTAGCGCCCAACAGTTTCCTCGCACCATACCTACCCCCTTCCTGCAGGTAGAACAGACTCGAGCTCAGCCCGCTCTCCTCTCCCACTCCTCCTATCCCTTCCCTTCCTCCTCCACTCCGCGCACTGATCCCCCTCAACTCTGCCGGACTCAGCACCTCCTCGCTCCCCGCACCATGACTTCGATGATCATGAACATCGACCAGCAGACACCCTTCGAAAAACTGCACCCCTGACTCGGTCAGCACATCGATCAGGTCAGCCGGCACCTTTTGATCCCTGATAAACCCAAGAAAGGACTTGGCGGGCGAGTCGAACACGAACATTCCATTCTGCCGTTCGAATCGAAAGTGGTTGTTGTGGAGGTGGAGGATGAGCGAAGGTTTGTCCTTCCGATGCCGCCGAAGGATCTGTCGGGTCGTACGGGAGGTGTTGTAGACTGACGCTGTGGTGGCCATTTTTGAACGAGAGGAAGCGGAGGGCGGAAAGCCGGGGGTGGTTGATGCGAAGGGGGGGAAATGGAGGGGTACAGGAGATCGATTTCGGAAGAACGAAGCGTGTCCTGCGACGGTCGGAAACGGTATCAGCCCTGCGAGAAGGGTATCGGGATGGAGGGTCGAAGACCGGAGTGGAAAGAACGGGCGTTCCGTGTGAAGGGGTGATGGAGATACGAAATGATGATGGATTGATGGACAAGGCTGCAGCAGGGATACCTGTCAATAGCGCGGGGGCGGCGGCAGCGGCTTTCGAACGCGTTTTTTCCGACAGCCGAGGAAAGCGGAAAGGCATCTCGATTATGTAATACAGAGTCAACCGACACGCCCCCCGCATACTCCACCTCTTCTCTTGCTCCGTTTCGCTGCTCCTCATCGACCTACCCCTCAACCACCCATCCCGCAACACCATCGCCTCGGAGCAAATACAGCATGACATCAATACCCACCGCCAGCCGTCTCCTCACGCGCAACGCCACCTCCCTCGCTAGCAGCTCCCCATCCCCCCTCTCACCGCTTCGAACCCTCACCACCCGCCCCTCCACTTCCACCCCGGAACTCACGCTCGCCCTCCTCAAACCCACCCTCTCCTACCCACCCGATACCACCTCCATCCTCACCCACATCAAGACCTCCTCCAACCTCGCCATCGTCCGCACCCGCCGCCTCCACTGGACGCCCGCCCTCGCGCACGCCTTCTACGCCGAACACGCCGGCCGCTTCTACTACGACCGCCTCATCCTCGGCATGGTCTCCGGCCCGTCCCTCGCGCTCGCGCTCTACGGCGACAACGCCATCGCCCGCTGGCGCGACATGCTAGGCCCCACAAAGGCATACAAGGGCAAATGGGAAAATCCACACTGCCTCAGAGCCAGATACGGCCTCGGCGACACGAGAAACGCCTTCCACGGCTCAGACAGCAAAGAGTCTGCAAGCAGAGAGCTCGCGTTGCTCTTTGACGGCTGGGATATCGATTGGTGGTTGCAGAGGGAGCAAGGGAGACTGCCGGTGGATCAGGGGGGGAAGATGAATCCGTTAGGTTTTTGACGAAGCGTACGAGATCAACGATGACACACGGCGAACGATGATCAGAGCAACCCATAAAGGTACATTTCAGCTTAGAGAGGACAGATAGAATACACTTCACGCCGAACGATAAGCCTTGGGATCTTTCATAATCCTCAACGACGACAACTTGCCGACACGCAGCTCGTCCTCCTCGTACCCCTCTTCACCTTCCACTTCTCCTCCCAGATCATCATCCTCGCTACTTGTCTGCATAACCCTACCAGCAGCTAGACGGCCAAACAGACCTCCTGCTACGTCGCCTTTGGTCGGCGTTGTGCTGTCACGACCACGGTTTGCCCGCAACGCCTCGACTTTATCTTCCGAGCCAGTGCTGATCGCCAACCCTTCTTCGTTGGCAAGGTGCAAAAGACAGATGAAGCAGAACGACGTCGAGATCTCTTCCATCTTGTCCTGCGTGTAAGCCTTTTGCAGGCCCGACAGCACCGACTCGAACGTCTTGACACCGCCAGCTGCTTCGGTAGCCGTGGAAGCCATGGATTCGTCGCCATCCTCGTTGTCGTCATCGGCAGCAGCAGCTTTGGCTGCCAGTGTAGCAGCGTCTTCTGACGAGCCAAGAATACCCAACTCTTTCCAAATGTTCTCCTTGAGCTTCTTGACGTCGACCCGTTTGGCCTTTTTGGCGTAATTGACGTATTCAGGTTTGACTCGGTTGAGCGCCTGTAATGTTTGCGTGAGCTCTTCATCATCGCCGCCTGCAGTGACGTTGGCCGGCGAGTCGTCGAGGCTGCCCAAGCCGCCAGCATTGGCATCGTAACCGTCGTCAGCATCGTGGAAGAACTGCGTGTCGAAGGGCACACCGCCATCTGCGCCGTCTCCATCGTCCGCATCGGCAGCGACGTCAGCCCAAAGCTGTGCATCTCCACCAAAGCCACCCGACGCCTGCTGACCCTTGTGACGCATGTTGATGGCCACTCTGGGTTTCAAGAAGAGTCGCAACAATTGCTTCGAGCTGAAATGACGATCCTCCGGCAACAGGTAGGCATCAGACGACGACGATGCAGCGAGACTCGCCATCTTGTTAAGAGCGCTGGCGGGAAGAGTGATCGCAGAAGACTGTTTGGGCTGTTCAAAGATCTCTCTGAGGTCGACAGCACCTTCTTCCGACAAAAAGTCGATGACAAAGGGCTCCTTGCTCTTCTTGCTCTCCTTGCGAGCAGCTGCCGCTGCCGCTGCCTGTGCCGCAGCGCCAGTCGAGGCACCAAGAGCCAAAGGTCCAGTGGCAGCGACGCGGGAGAGCTTCCAGTGTTCAGGGCCAGCCCAGTTGCGCATGAGGCGACGGTCAAAGTAGTCGAAGAGGTCGTTGCCGTTCTCGCCATCGGCGCCATCGGTGGGCATACCTGTGGATGGGTTGAAAGCCATAGCCATGACGAGCTCGGAAGAAGGACCGGCAGATGGGTCAAAGGGTCCATAGCCATCGACACCGCCAGTGGTGCCATCGAGCACAACAGGACCGCCGTGATGGAAAGCCGGTGCGGTATCGAGCGCATCGAAAAAGTCGTTTCCATCGTTGTCGTCGTCATCCATAGGGCCGCCCACATCGTTCTCGAAGAAGTCGCCTTCACCACCGGCGCCGTCCAGGAGCGGGTTGGCATCGTCGTTAAAGCCACCTCCGATGAATTCCTCCGAAGCAGCACGCATACCTCGAACGGATTGCGAGTCGTAGTATGCGTCTGCTTGGGTGGCAGTGTGGAAGGTCTGCTGATTGAACTCGTCGAGACCGACGCCGAACGGTGTGTCGTCATCTTTGGAGAAGCGGAAGTTGCAGAGCGTGGGACACAAGACACGGCGCGAGAGCAGCGACGCAACATCCTCGGAAGCTCCATCTCCGTTGCCAAACTCGTCAGAGTCGAGCCATTTGGAAGCGAGCTTGGACAAGTCGATCATCTCGTCCTCGTCTTCTTCAGCAGCGGCAGGAGTGTGTTCACGGGCATCCTCGTCAGCATCGCCGTCCTCTCCAACACTGAGCATCTTGGCCATATCTTCGTCGCTGCCAACGCCTGCTACATCACTAGCGTCGAAAATGACAGCCATGGACGAGTCGACACCCAAGTGGTTCATCAAGAGACCACTGGCACCACCTTCGTCAAAGTCGGCCGAGGTCTTCTTGAAGAGGGGATCGACGGTGAACTCGAGATCGAACTTCTTGGTCTGGATGTTGCTGAAGTTCTTGGCAAGTGTGACTTCCTTGTTCCTCTTTCGCTTTCGGGTCGAGTTGCCATTGCCGTCCTCGTCGTCATCGTCATCGGCGTCATCGTCCCCTTCCTCGTTGCCGCGCTTGTCTTTGCGAGAGGCCTGGTCGATATCGTCCTGAAGACCCGAGAGGAGCTTTCCGGTCTCGACAACGACCGAGTCGACACGTGATGTCCAAACTTTGACACACCCGTCGAGCGTGCACGAGGCTTTCTGGAAGTTGATGCTACCATCACCACTCTCGTTGCGGAGGAGCGACATGTCGTGGAAGTAGTCGATGAGAGCAAAAGACCAGGTGTTGGTCGAGTTGATCTTGTTGTCGGTGGCCATCTTCATCCACTCTTCGAAGCTCGAAGTGTCGACGCGAAGAGATGCGCCAGCAGCAGCTGAAACTTTTGGATCACCGCTAGCTGAAGCAGCGCCGGCAGACGGTTGACTGGACTGACCGCGGGGACGCATGATAGACGAAGCGTCGACGACGGCATGCGATCTTGCGAGGGCTGCGACGCGCGAGTTCTGGAAAGCGACGGATGTGTTGCCGGCTGCTCCTGCCATGAGGATGGAGGCATTGGGGTTGGATCGCGCAAGGATGGATCGGTTTGCATTGTTGGATGCGGATGGTTGACGGCTGGATGGTGCTGTAGGTGGTCTGGACGTGGACTTGGAATGTGCACCGGATGCTCTGCGCGCATTGCTTTGACGACGGTCGTTTTCGTCGTCTTCATCGTAGTCGTCGCCGTCATCCTGGTCATCTTCTTCCTCTTCGGCAATATCATCGTCATCATCGAAACGACCACGATGATATTTGCCAGAAGCGGAACGCGATTTGGATGATGATGAGGCGTCAGAAGAGGAGCTCTTTCTGGAAGAAGACGATTTGGAGGAGAGTGAGGCTTTGGTTCCGGAGAAGGATGCCGAGATGGAGCGATTGGCGGCTCGCGATTCCTCGAGCGGTGCTCGAGAGGACGAGGAGGAAGAGTGTCGAGACGGCATTATGTATCGTTTGGAATGATTGTAGGCGAGATGCGTAGAAAAGCGACTATGGTATCAGACGCCTGATGTTGCGCCTTGTAGAGTGAGCGCGCTGGCGGCAGGCTCAGCGCCGAATGAAAGGGAGCGCCGCGGACAGTGCACGGATGCGAGACGTGCTGTGACTGATGGTCGAGATGAAGATGGTGGATGATGTATGAAGAGGATGGGGTTGAAGCTCTCGACTCAAGCTGCGGGAGGAAAAAGCACGCGCATCCGCTTTGATCAAGGCTGCTGCTGCTGCTGCTGCTGCTGCTGCTGCTGCTTTGAGAGAGTGTTGGTCTGTCAGACTCAGCGCTGCGCTGCGCAGCTCAAATTTTGCGGAAGCGGTCGAGTTGCGAGCGACAGAACGCGCGTGTTTGGCTTGTCTTTGTTGCAATCGTCTTTCTGCCTGTCTGCTGCCTCTAAAAAGCAGCTTTTTGCGAAAAAGGTTTAGCCAGGCAAAGAGAGAGAGAGAGAGCCGTAGCGAGGCGGCAAGTGTTGCACTCTCAGCGGCTGGGCAGTGTTTATTTCGCGTCGTGAGCCATCACGTGATTGCCGTTGACTCTCAACTGTGGTCTAACATCTTGGAATTAATCCATGACCCTCCGCAAACAGCAACCCCCGTGATAGACATAAGATTTCTATGGTCAGCCCTGCGGACGAAAGAAGCATGCGAGGGCATTTTAGAGAAGCACTTGGGCCAAAACGAGCAGAAAGTATGATGGGAAGGATATGCAGAAGACACGATAAAAGTACAGGTACAGTTGTTGCCAGGATGGCCGCCGAGGAATTGAGCCTTTCGACAAAAGAAGTTGCTCTGCACAGCGGCCTCGTCCATGCCTTAAGAGCTCCTCGTCTGTTCCTGAAGAACGATTGGATTCGTCGCCATCTCTCGATCAGTCAACTTTGTCGAGGCTGTGAGGACGGTGTCCGCTTCCGACCGGAGACCGACATGCGAACCCAAGAAATTCCATCCGGGCTACGCATGGCTTGAAATGATAAATGCGAGTTGCGAGTTGTAAAGCGTAAAAAATTATCTGCGTCTACTTCTTGTTCAAGTTCTTCTTCTTATCATCCGCATCTCCATCCGCGGCCTTCTTCATGATCGTCAACGGCCCACCCTTTGACGCTCTGCTGACCATCTCCTGCTCGATCCTGGCTGTGATCGAAGCGGTTTGCTTCTGCTTTGTCTTTGCCGCCTGTACTGCTGCTTTCTTCTTTGGCGCGATGACTCGGGCTGTCGTTCCAATCCGGCGTTGTCGAGGAGGGCAGAGCATGTCAGTTTCACTCTACTTTTTTTGCGATTCGGCTGTGGGGGGTTTCACTTACGACCACGTTTAGGACCAGTCTTGGTTTTGGAACCCGACTTGGGCGATGCTGTTGCCTTCTTGGCTTTTGCTGGTTTGAATCCTTGCGCCATCTTGAAGGCTAGATCGAGAGAAGTGGTCGAGATGGTAGTGGCAATCAAAGGGTCTACAAAAGAAAAACTCGAGAAAATTGTGGTCACCAAAAAAAAGCGGTTGGAAAACCCTGCATCTCCACATTTTGCCGGATCTCGGAATGCTTCGACGTCACCCTTTCCGGCAATCCTGCTCCAACGACATCCTCCTCCTTCATCCTCCCACCGTCCGCTTACCATCCGACATCGGCCTATCGCCCAGCGCCTCACGATGGGCAAAGACAAAGACAAAGGCAAACTCAAAGACGACGAGTCGGCCGCAGACCCTCCGAACTTTTACTGCCGTCGCAACCCCACCATCCCCCGTCAGGAACAACCAAGACCGTACGCGTTCCTGCAGCGGATTCTCAGCGAGCATCGAGTACGGACAGACGACGATACGGAACAGTACGACGGAGCTGAGGATCTCAACCATAACCTCAGTGCAGCGAACGGAGCGAGCGAGTCGGTAGCGGTGCAAGCAGGAACCGGTGCGATCGCGGCAGTGCAGAACGGGCTGAATTTGCGGGAGACGGCGAGCACGTTAGCCGAGACTTCGTCGGATGCAAACGGTGCTACAACGCAAGCAACATCGGACACGGAATCGACGAAAGCAGCGCAGGTGGAGGAAGAGCTGCCATGGTTCTCCCAGCTGTCGGCGTATCCACAGTTGAGGTCGGCAGGGATTCCGTTGGTCCCGGACGACGGGTCTTCGAGCAAAGCGGGCGCTCTCACGTCGTCTACCAAGAAACGGCCGACTACGTCTGCTTCGCTCGCGTCGGCATCGATCGGCGGCGGCTACAATGGCGTTTCACGGCCAAGCTCGTCTTCGTCTTCGGCGTCGCTGTTCAACCCGTCGTCAGCGCCGTTGTCGCGCGTCACATCGCCAAAGACAGCCGCGACGTCGACGATGGAGTCGTTTCGCGCCGGCTCGCCTGCGTCGTTGTCGGAAGCTGTTTCGCGCGCACACAGGCCGAACAATGGCTTGAGCGTACCGATCACTTCGACGCTCTCGTCTGCCGGGTCTGTCGCTTCGAACAGCGGTACGAACCACGCATCGCCGGATTCGAGACACGTTGGAGCAGCGATCAAACCGACCCCTATGTCAGCGAGTACGACTGCCAGTGCAGGGTCCGTACCTCGTCCTGTCGCGTTCAACCTGCCCGTATCTTCCAATGCCGCTCCGTCAGCAGAGTTTCAAGAAGACCTTCTCCCACCGGACAACTTTGCGATGGTCAACACGCACGTCTACCGCTCTTCGTTTCCCAAGAAGAAACACTTCCCCTTCCTCCGAACGCTCGGTCTTCGCTCTGTCCTCACGCTGATCCTCGAAGAGTATCCCGAAACCAACAGCTCGTTTCTCGACTCGAACGGCATCACGTTTTTCCAGTTCGGGATTCCTGGAAACAAAGAGCCCTTCGTCTCCATCCCCACCGACAAAATCACAGCAGCACTAACCACCATTCTCGACCGTCGAAACCATCCGATTCTGATCCACTGCAACAAGGGAAAACATAGAACAGGTTGTCTGATTGGATGCCTTAGGAAGCTGCAGCAGTGGAGTCTGACGACGATATTCGACGAGTATAGACGCTTCAGCTGGCCAAAGAGTCGAAGTATGGACCAGGAGTTTATAGAGTTGTACGACGAAAGGAAGGTATGGGAAGGTGTGGATGCGAGATGGTTACCGAAATGGTCGGTTTTGCCGATGGCTAGTTTGGAGGTGTATAGAGGAGGGAAAGGGGTGGTGCTGGGGAAAGAGGAGGAGGAAGTGGAAGAGGAGGGGTCGGAGGACGAGGGAGAGGGGTCGGTTTGGAGAGGCATGTAAGAACCCTAAGCATCTGTGCGTAATATACCCCCCAATGTGTCTCTCAAGATGACATTCTGCAATCGCACACGCAATCATACAACGGGCAAAAGTTCATACAGAAAACAGACTTGTGGCCATTCACTCGCTCTTCTGACGCTTCCTCCGATCCCCTTGCTCCTCTCCTCCTCCTCCTCCTCCTCCTTTTGCCAGAGCTGGGTCCTTCTTCTTCTTGCCCCCCTTCCCCATCGGCGCCACCGGCCGCTGATCAAAGGCTACAATCCCCCCCTTCTCCCACTCCCCCCTCAACCAGCTCTTGCACTCCTCTTCCGCACCCTCACCCAACGTCTCCTGATCGTACTGCCACGCAAGCACAAAAGTCTGCACCTGAGAAATCAGTCTCGGATGACACCCCAAACACGCCGTGACCGCGTTACCATCCAGCACCGGCTTCTCTTCTGCTCTCTCCACCAAATTCCAACGCTGAATGAGGCGCCAGAATCGGCTATAGCCGGTGGCGAGTGCGACGGATTGCTGTTGGAGCGGTGCGAGCGTTGATGTGTCGTGGTGGAAGGAATGATGCTGCCAGAGGTTGAGCAGTTCAGAGATGAAAGAGAGGAGGAGTGCTGGCTCGGGTCGAAGCTGGAGGAGATTGTTGGTGACGCGTGTGTTGCGCAAGAGGAGGCCAAGGCTAGATTTGACGCTCAAGCCTGGGGAGAGGTTGAGCATCTTATCGAGGGCTTCCGAGTCCGCGGCAGAGGGCGTCGTTTCTGAGCTGAGAACTTTGCGCCCCAAGGGAAGCAGCTCCATACAACGGTGCAGTGAAGCGACCGGCTCTTTAAGCGTCTTGGTGCCCAACTTGAGTCCGTTGGCGATGACGCTCTCGCCAGCCCAGGCGAACTTGTTCTTCTTCTCTTCGTACATCAGGTGTCGGACCGGTAGGAGTGCGACTGAGATCCAGAGTCGTCGTCGTTCCTCTGACGACAATGATGCGCCGCTCCAGCTTGACAGAAGATCGGCTGGGAGCGCGTCCAGCACTGCTTTTGGCAAAGGTGATGCTGGGATGGACGAGAAAGCACGCGAAAGATCCGACTTGGGCGTATCATTGCGTGCGTCGCCAATGCTGAGACTGTCCATGGGAACCGACTGATTGACGGGAGAAGCATCTTCCAACGCTTTGCCTCCAAGAATGGCATCAAGCAGACGCGCTGCGTTGAGCGCTGACGAGTCTGGTGCAGGCTGGGCACGCTCGCTCGGGGTATTGATTGCGGTCGCTAGGTGAAGATTTCCCGCAGACGGTGGCGGATGAAACACAAGCGGGAACAGCTCCAAACGATGCAGAAGGTACAGTGCCAGTAACGGGTTAGGACCTTTGATCATCTTGTCGACTTCAATACCGAAACGCTCCCTCGACACCTTGCTGACTAGAGCCTCGCGGATCTGATCTCTACCGCTCTCGACTCCTTCGCTTCCCTGCGCTGAGATTCTTGGATCGTCGCTGCTGGCAAGCTGGTTGATGCCGGTCTCGGTATCGTCAGCCGTGCTTCCTGCTACTGTAGCCCCAGTGAGACAGCGAATGATCGTAGGGTGCAGCTCGTACGCAAAGCGACTTGAAAAGCGTACGCATCTCAGCACCCTTAGAGGATCATCGAGGAAAGTGGTCAGCGGAGGCAGCGGCGTTCGTATCAACCCGCTTGCCAAATCTTGCAGTCCCAACCCGGTATGGTCCTCCACCTGCCTCGTATGCACGTTGTACAGCAGCGAGTTGATCGTGATATCGCGGCGCTCTGCATCTTCCTCCGGTGTCCCAAACGTCATCTTTGGGATCCTCGTTCCAGGATCGTATGTCTCTTTGCGCAGGTTGACAAAGTCGAGCGAGAGGCCGAGAACACGCGCCGTGGCCGTTTCGAGGTTCTTGCTCTGCTCTGGGTTGGCGGCGATCTTGCCTATGCGACCCATTTCCGAGCCTTCATCGTTGAAGAAAGGAGATCGTGCGAGGGGCGATGCTGCGAAGGAGGGTGACGAGAGGTAATGCTGAAGGCAGTGTGCGAACGCGTTGCCGGTCAGAGTGGATAGCGTGATATCGAGATCGTCAGAGTCACGGGCGAGAAGCTTGTCACGGACCCAGCCGCCAGCGATGCGCGCTTCACAGGGTTGTGAGCCATCTCCGCTGGTCTGTGTTGAGTCGATCTCGGGTATGACGGGGCGCTCGTGATGAATGTAGGAGCAAGTCTGGTCGAGGAGCTGACAGATGGCTTCCTCCTGGTCGGTCAAATGGATCTGTGCGCCTTGTATCATGGTGCTGCGTGATCGGAGCTGTGTTGCAGGGAAAATTGTGTTTGATCTTCTGCAAATATTTGCCCTAGCAGATGCTACCGGAGGTGAACGTAGGGTGCGAGGAGGAAGCAGTCGTTGTCGAGGCCAGGCACGGACGCAGGTCAGAGACATGCCAATCAATCGTGGCTCGTGACCATCACCTCGTCAAAATCTTGATGGGCACCACCGAGGAAGCTGAGTGTCTGGGGATGGCAACCAACAACGGTTCTGACAGCGCTGTCAAGTGATGTCGAGGTGTTGAGTGCGCAGAGTCACAGTATGGATGCAAGGTTGGTGTGTTGGAACATGAAATGAAGGTGCTTCGCCTCCACCTTGACTTCTTAAGGCTGCGCTTCGCTTCTTCTCACAGAAATTCCACTCGCGCGGTAGATTTGGCTGGTTAAGGGGAGAGAGTCACGTGGCTCGTTCGCTGTTTCCATTCATCTGCAGTATCGACTGTGCGTCTGATAGCGGCGATCATCATTGTTCATTCTTCCATCAATCGTCACCACCACCACCCCTCTTCTCACACACTTCGACAGCATTCAAGATGCCGCCCAAAGCAGCCGTCGAGGATTTTGACGATGACTTCGAGTTCGATCTGCCGACCGTCTCGTCGCCTGCCGTGTCGCAAGCGCAAGCAGGCGCCCCACAAGCCGACCAGATGGCTGCATTCCAAAACATGATGCAACAGATGGGTCAGGCACCCGGCTCCGGCGACTTTGGCTCCTCTCGACCTCCCGCAGGCCTCAACGTGGCCGGCGCAAGTGGGTCCAAGGGCCAAGACGACGGAGAACACAAGAAATGGGTCAGCATCTACCCCATCTACTTTGACGCCAAACGACACTACGGCAAAGGATGCCGACGCGTGTCTTACGAGAAGTCGAGCCCTTTCCCTACTCAGCTGTGGATCGCGAAAGCTGTAGGTCGACTTCAACTCAAGTATGTGCAGGAGCCGTACAAGACGCACCCGCAGGATTGGGAGAATCCGGGACGAGTCAAAGTGGAGCTATTCAACGACGAAGGCGAGCCAATCAACAGCCGTTTCTCGAACAAGAAGCAGCTGTTTGACGCTATTGCAGAGACGATTCAGCCCAACTGCGGCGGAAAGCCGCCTGCGATCGAGCCACGCAAGAAGCGCGTTCGTCCTTCGACGATGAAGAAGCAAGCGCTGGCTGACAACGCCAATGCGGTATCTGCTGGATCGTCCCCTGCCGCCGATGCCGGATCCGGATCTTCCAAGAAGAACAAGAAGAAAGCTGCTACCGCAAGTGCCTCGAACAACGCTGCTGGACCTTCGAAGCCGACGCTGACCAAGGAGCAACGCAAGCAGATTGTTCAAGCCAAGCGCGATCCCAACCCGAACCCGATCCGAGAGCGCCTCGCCAAGATCAAGTTCCCTCCCACACTGGAAGCGCGTCTACCGCCACACTCGCCCGCCATCGAAGGTGGGCTGCTCAACATGAACTTGGCCGAGGCTATGGGCGGTATGCCACCAGGCATGCCTGGTGCTGATGCTCTGGGTGGATTGGGCGGTATGCTCGGCGGCATGGGTCTGGGTGGAAACGACGACGATGATGAAGAGGAAGATGCGCAGGAAGAGGCAGCGGCCAAGAAGAAGGATCCGATGAACCCGTTGAATCTGGGTAGGAGACAGAGGAAGAAGGTGGTTCGTATTGGACGTTGAGGGATGTAGCCCGATCTATGCTCGAATCGTCATTGTCACTTGTGAATCTCAATCTAGATTAGCCAAGGATGACAGCTCGAGGCGCCACTTAGCGGGCTCGGACTGTGGCCGTGAGATGAGCAGCGAGCCTGTGAGCTAGACACACCACCGCAAGCGCTTAGTGGATGCGCATGAATTCGAACCAATGCAGTCATGATCGTGGATGGGACTGAGGTACCACTATTTAGGAACGTCACGCGCTCTTGCGCCGGTCAGCTTACCGTGTACCATCTGATAATGCTTGCTCTCAGCTGACCCTACCAAAGACCTCTCTGGAACCGACGCAGTATAACTGTATTGTGCAGAGTAGCACTGACATCTGCGGCCATAGAACCTTGAAAGCACCGCATCCCGTCCGATCTGCGAAGTTAAGCAAG
>MJEU01000150.1:0-29004 GCA_001748505.1 Sporisorium iseilematis-ciliati | reverse complement strand
TGATTAACCGATTCGACTCGACCGGGGTTCGAGTCCCCGTCAATGCATTCTTTTTTGCTTTTGCGGTCCGCAGACTGTGGACCCTGATGAAGATGCTTCGGCGAATTTGAGATTTCTTTTTTTCGCTTCCTCCTTCTCATCACCATCACCGCCATCATCCTACCGATCCGCTCACGACGTACTGCCTCTCATGGTATTGTAAGGACATCAACACGGCTCGGTAGCGAGCACGATAACACAATGCCACCTAAAGGCGCCAACCAGCAGCAAAAGGGCAAGCAGCCCAAGGGCGGCAGCAATGCATCCAACTCTGGCGGATCCTCTTCCTCCAAATCCGGTCCAAGCTGGATCACGCCCAAAGCCATCACACATCCCGAACACCATCATACGCTCAATCACCTCGACCAAGTGGCCTCGTACTATGCAGCCCTTTCAGCCTCATCCTCTTTGGCAGGCCCGAGCGATACAGCATGTCGTTTGCAAGGCGAGATGGTAAGGTCAGCAAAGACGCTCTCGAGAAAAGCGGTGATCAGGATGGATACGAGTGTCAAGAAAGCGTCATGTCCAAAGTGTGATACAGTATGGATACAAGGATTGACGGCGAGTGTGAGGAATAGGGTCAGCGGACCGCATGATCACGTTGTCAAGTGGAGATGTGGGGTTTGCGGGACGATCGCGAGAAGGCCTGCGCCAGACCTTGTGCCCCACTTGGAGGAACAGAAGGAGGAGAAGGTCAAGCAATTGGGAGCTGAAGAAGGCACAGCTGAGACGTCGAAGACGGCAGCGGTAGAAGGTGCTCGAGTAGACTCGAACAAGATCTCGCAGAGGCAAAGGCGAAGAATCGGCTCGATCAAAAGGCAGCTGTCACGGCACGACGAACTCACATCCGCTGTATCCTCGAAACCCACTCCAGCAAGACTCACCCGGAAGCAAAGGAGCGATCAACGACGTTTGCGTAGAGGAAAGCGGAATACCACTTCGACCGCATCTAAAGCTATCGAGCAATCAACGAAGCCAGCAGGACCGTCACAAGCGAGCACGATCGATACGTCCACATCGCCCGACACCCACGCAGCATCTGCAACCGAACAGCCCGCCCAACCCACACCAGAGTCTTCAGCTCTGCAACAAATCGCAACTGCTGCTGGCCCACCACCAGCCAACAAGAAACAGCGAACGCAACGCCCTCAACTCCCACACTTCAACGACCGAGTCCAAGGCTCACACTGGGACGACGTCTTCACTAAGCTCCTTCCCGCAGACGCGAAAGACGGCGCAACATCAGAAAACGCATCACAAACGCTGCAGTACTGGGAAAAAGCCGCACGTTCCAGAGGCGACCACATAGTACTCACTGGCGTCGGCAAAAACGGCGCTCTCGGCCCACAGCTTCCCTGATCACACATTCAATTGTATACCCCATACCCAACCATACTTTGCAGAAGAGAGACACCACCGAGAGGGGGGGAATGTATTGCGAGAGTGACTGCGTGTAAGAGCGCATGTGGGAATTAGATGAGAAACATATAACAAGGGACATCCTGAGGGGCCGGCCAGAGGGAGGAGAAAAAACGTAGAGCAGTCGAAAGAGCGAGAGAGAGCGGAACCGAGAGAAGGTGCGAAGAGCAGCGCTGTGTCGCGATCCACATCACATCACAACGCACTTGCTCGGTTGTGGCTCCGGCCCACCATCCTGGGTCCCCCTATCCGTCTCGCCCAACATCGCCTCGAACGCCTTTGCGACGTTGGCATTGTGACGTGCGCTCACCTCGATCCAAGCCGCCTTCAACTGCGCCGCCAACTGTTTACCCTCGGCCTCCGACACCTGCCTCTGAACATGCAAATCGCTCTTCTGCCCGACGATGACGCAGGGCACAGATTCGGTGCCCGTGTAGTTGAGGATCTTGTCGTAGACGGTCTGAACCATGTCAAAGCTGTTGCGCGATGCGATGCTGTAGACGAGCATGTAGCCGTGGATGCCGATGGCGTGTTTCGAGTTGAGGATCGAGTACTCGTCTTGACCGGCCGTGTCGATGATGTCGCAGTCGTATTCTTGACCCTTGTGGGTGATGGTTTTCTGGAAGATGTTTTCGATGGTCGGGTAGTACGAGTCGACAAAGGCGTCTTCGACATAGCGCACGATGAGCGACGATTTGCCTGCAAATCAAAGCCGTGTGGAGAAGAGATTGTAAGAGCGAGACAGTTAGCATCACAAGACCATGATCGGCAAGGTCTTGAAACAGCGCAAGAAACCGCTACTTACCGACCGAGCGAGAGCCAAGCACGGCAATCTTTCTCTTCTTGCGAAGGGTCGAGCTTCCCGGAACAGACATGGTGATTGTTGCGTCCGACTGAGGTTGGGTGGTATGTGGAGCAGCTGCTGGGTATCAAAGCTGATGCAGCTGGTGGAGTATGGTGAAAGCGACGACTGAGAACGAAAACGAGAGACAGCGATCGAGGTTGCTGGGCGCCCTATATATAGAGATGGTTGGTGAACAACAAACCTCCTCCAAAGTGAAACGACGAACGATGTTGGTTGATGAGCAGCAAGGTAGGGTTTTGAAGCGAACGCAGAGTCAAAAAGCCCAAAAGCCCGAACGAAAGCCACCACCACGCAGAGTCGGCTGATTTGATTTGATTTGGGCCGTCCGTCTCTCTCTCTCTCTGTCTCTCTCTTTTGGCTGTGGCTCTGATTTCGGACTTGTGGGCCAAAGAATTGGTAATTTTGCATAAATCAAAAGTGCAGCAGCAGCAGCAACGCAGTATTTTTTTATCAGCCGGAAGCAGCGCGTTGGGTCAAGGCATGAGAGCGCGGTGTCAAACCGGTCTGCGCTTCGCTGTTGCTTGCCGTTGCCTATCTAATTGTCCCTCCTTTCCGCTGCTTCGGAATGCTCTTCTCAGCCAAGTGCGCCAGGGCGAGGCTTGAAAATTCTTCGGCCCAAATCCCGGTCCGCCGCCTTTTTGCAGCAGAACTTTTCTGCAAATGAGACGGGTAGCATATCACGGTCTGCTAGCTATGACGGGCTGATGTCGGGATGTGTCGCAACGACCCGCAACGCCATTTCATCATTTTGAAGCGTTTTACGTAGTGTGGGGGGAAGGAGGGAGGAGGAGGCGAGCACCCATGCAGCATGCGCATTGATGAATTCACACGGCTGCATTTGCGTTCAATAAAAGCTATGTATGCATGTCTGAAACCCCCACTCAATTGCGCAGCGGTCCTGATATCGTAGGGCGGCCCATGCGACAGCATGATATCAATAGCAGAGCTTGGAATGCTTTGACCAAAGATCCTTGCGCTCATCCGCTCGCTGTTCCGCGCTAACTGCGCTCTCCATATCTAATCTCGATGACTTTTGCCGGGTGATGGGAAATCGGGGTAAGGGTCTTTGGTCGAAAGCTGTCTGTTTCTGCTGCTGCTGCTGCTGCTGCTTGTCTCTTTCTCGTCAAGAATGAAACGGGACGCTGCGGGATCGACAGTAGATCCACAATAGTCGGACCATGTCCCGACAATGACTTAGCCACAAGCCTCCTGTCTCGGACGACCCGACGGCAAACGCCAATACCGTGAGAAAGCTGGCCCGCTGAAAGCCGTGGCGCGCGCTCTCTCCTCCTCTTTCACTCTCTGGCTACGCCACCTTGACGGGCCATAACTCTATCATCACCTGATCACTCTTTCGCTCTATCACTCTGAAATCCAGACACTTTGGCCCGTGATCCAAGACTGCAAGGTTCACGCCTGAATGGAAATCACGTTCGGGAGCATGACAGCATCACATTTCATAAATCACTTTGCTCGGCCGCGCGCCTTTCTCCTCATCTCTTTCGCATTCGTCTGCCTCATTCATGCTCCCAATGACATCCACAATCACACTCATCACAGACGGCGTGGCCGAAACGTTGTGTAAACTGATGCGTTCCTAAAACAGATATGAAAAAAGTACATGGTATACCAAAAGCAAAGCGAGAAACAGAAACTTCCATCACGACCATCCCATCCCCACACGACAGCCTCTAGATAGTGTAGGTGAATCCAGGGCGGTCATCGACCACCTTGCGGCCAGCACGGATCTTCTTGTTGGCAGCGTAGAAGTAGAGCGTGAAGCCGATACCGCAGAGAACGTTGAAGGTCTGGCAGGCGATGGTAGCGTACAGACCCTTGCGGTAAAGGGGAGCGTCCTTCTCGTTGAAAGCGAGCGAGGCAAAGATACCACCGATACCACCAAACATGATGACGATGACCGAGGTGAACGACTTCTTGCTCTGTCCGGCAACGTTGTTCTGCGAGAAGTTGAGCACGAAGGGAATGTTGGCGTTGGCACCCCAGACACCGAGGAAGCATCCAGCGAGCTGAACGTTGCGATCCTTCCTGACGAAGAGCATGCCCAGACCAGCGATGGTCAGGAGACACTGACCAACCAGAATGGGCATTCGGATGAAGAATCGGTCGGCGATGACGGCGGTGGCAAACGCGCCAACCATCGCAACACAGTAGGGAGCCGCACCGAGAAGGAACGAGTCCTTAATCGAATACCCGAGTCCGCGCAAAATGACGGGCAAGAAGTAGGCAAATGCGTAGGTAGGCATCGTCGTGCACATGAACATGAGGCCGTAGAGCCATACCTTGACGTCGGTGGCATATTTTGCGGCTTTGGACCAGGTGAGGGCATCAGGTTTGGCATCGCCTCGGTCGCGTTGAATTCGCGTCAAAATCATATCGCGCTCTGAAATCGTCAAAAATCCTTTCTCGGCAGCCTTGTCAGGGAAGTCGATGATGGTAAAGTAGGCAACCACAGCAAGAACGACAGTGAGCAGTCCTTCAATGATGAAGATCCACCTCCATCCTCTGAAAGTGCGATCAGAGACCTTGATGAGAGACATGCCGTAAGCGAGGATGTTGGAGAAGCCAGAGACACCGACCGAGATCAGGTAAAACGCCGACATGCGAACCTGCGACTCGCGACGCACGTACCAAGTCGAGATGAGCCACACACAGGCGGGGAAGAAGCCTGCTTCGAAAGCACCGATCAGAGCACGAGTAACAGTAAGCTGTTGCCAAGACTTGACGAAACCTTGACCGATCATGACGATACCCCAGCAGAGGGCAATGAACGACAACTGCTTGGCGGCACCAATCTTGCGGAGGAGCAAGTTGGAGGGCATCTCGAACAAGATGTAGGGAACGAAGAACATGAGCAGAGGGATACTGTAGTTGGTACCAGCCGTGAGCTTGAGTTCCACTCCGGCACCCGCGATACGAGCAGCCGAAAGGTTGGTACGGTCGATCAGAGCAATCGAGTACAAAGCGCCGAGGATAGGAAGCAGTCGTCTGTCAACCTTTCTTCGCACGCGCTTGATCTCGGCAGCTTCGAAACCGTGATCGATGTCCTCGGTGATCTGGTTGGCTTCGGCATCGTGCGAGACACCGGTGTCCTTGGTGAGGGTCTGGCCGTGGATGGGGTAACCCAGCACCTCCTTCTCATCCGAGTGGAGCGAGCCAGAGCGGTCTCGCGTGTCAGTGGCTGACATTGTAGATATGCTGTAGTGGAGGAGAGAGCCTTAACGTAGAGAGAGGAGGAGAGGTGCGATGAGGTGGAAGGGGGAGGAGCGAGGAGGAGTGACGAGGAGACGATTTTGGGGGGACAGAGCACAAAAGCAGCGACTTCTTATATTCGACGGGAAGGGCTCTACACGAAACGTATCGAGGGAAATGGATCTTGGCGAGCTTACTTGCTTGTGCGGTATCGAGGCAGTCTCCACAATGCCAGTCAGGCACACATCCATGCGTCGCTGTCGTGGCGCTGCGTGCGGGGTGCATACGAGCTGCAGCCACACTCACCGAACCATGGATTTCCAGCACCTCGTCAGAGCAGGCGAGACAGCAGCTTTCGCCCCACGAAAAGGTACACAATCTGAGACGCTCTACCTTTGAGCTCCGACGATACCGTGTTGTTCTCTACGGTAAAGAGAAACTGTGGGGCCGGAAATCGAAACGAAAGCGGACAAACGATGAAGACTGCCATGAATTGGCAGGCCATGTGCTGCTCGCGTGGATAGCTGGCCTGGAGCCGGCTAGTAAAAATCTCGTACCGAGGCAAGGACAGCTGCGGGGTAGTGCGAGGAGCAACGCAGCACCATTGCCAAGCAAGCTGACGCCGATGCTGTCTGAGGCTTACGAGCAAGGTCATGTGGGGAAGTGCACCAAAGGGGAGGCCTGTCTCGTCGAAAGCATCGGACAAGGCGGTGCCTGGTCGAGCTCCATCTCGGGCCACTTTTGCAAACTCTAGGCGGAGCAGCAGCGACCAACACCTTAGCGGCCTGGAACCTCGCCCGAGATCGAACCATGCGAGCGAACGGGGAGGGACGACACAAAGGGAGAAAAGAGGCGCGCGTCGAGAACGAGTTTCCTTTGGAACACGAGCGCAAACGAGGTGCTCTTGCACTCCGTCTCTGCTCATACGCTTGCAACGTCGATGCCAAGACTTTCATGTCTCTGAGGGCCATTGCTGGGGCTGGTGAGGAGAGCACGAGTCCAGCCTTTACGACACACACGCGGGGTGCACAAATTGAAAGAATGGGCATCTGGCCTGTCTTGGACGCTTCGAATTTCTTTTACCCCACGCTTTTGTCGCGTGGCAAAATTCCGACCAGATGCAAATCGTTTGGCTCTCCGCTCTTCGACTTGGACTGCGGTGGACTGCACGACGCTGCCTCCTTGCTCACGCGGCAAACCGTGCCAAGACCAGAGGCTGCATTCGAGCGGGATTGCTTCCAACAGTGGCCCTTCTCCCAACTAGGAAACCTATGCTTGTGCATTGTATGCAATGACTGCCCGTCTTCAGCCACTGTGAGCAGCTCAAGCGCCACCAGGCCTGCACTTGCTCAGGCGACATGGATAGGTTCCAGTGCACTGTGCGCGGTGCGCGCATCGTCCTTTGACCATGATGCATTTGTCGTCTTGCTTCATTTGCTCAGCCAAATAGACAAGTCATACTCAACAAATGTATCTCAGCGACGGAGTTCTTGGCAACAACGACGAGATCCATTCGAGTTGCGGGCAAACAAGACAGACCCGTCGGAAGTGTTTCGTTGCTCAGCCAATCGAGGGGTAAGCGTCGATCTCACTCGGACATGATTCGACGAAAACTTTCCTTGTCGTCCAAACAGCAATGCCCCGGGCCGAGGGTATCTATTCAATCGCCGCTCGTGCTTGGCCCTTTCTGACCTTGAACGAGACGGTCGTCGCCGAAAGCAGCACCCTTCGAGCCATCGAAGACGGGTGTGTGTGTTCGAGAAGGATACATTGATTCAAGAGCTCGTGCGGATCTGAAGGCGTGGTATATGACACGGGACCCTATTCAGTGTGGCGCACCAGGCAGTGCAAATTGAAGTCTGGACTGATGCGACTCAAGGGCGTGACACATTCGAATGACATCGCAAAGCACTTTGATTCTGCGGGGTAAGCGTTTACAAAAGAGATTTTGGCGAGTCACCGACCAAGAACAATTGCTTTACACGACCTCTTTGCCCTGCGCTGCAGCGGTAAGCGCGCCTCACCAATCCCTCCCCCACACACAGGATCAGGCCATGCAGAGTCCATATGCTCATCGCTTATGCCTTGCTTTCGGGATTAGACAGCGTTCTCACATCTCGTCGCGCGCGTTCGAAAGACACACTGCCAAGCAATCAGGCACGACTCCAACCCCCCTTTTCGGAATAACTTGCCCCGCAATCGAACCAACTCCCCAAGTTTTTGCAACACCGACAGCGAAAAACCGAGCGTTCGTCGAAAGCCAGTCGGAGCTCCAGCACAGAACTCGATCCCGTAGCCGCGGAAGCCAGCGCTCCCCCGCTACAGTTGATGTTGATCTCCTCTCGTTTACGCTACCCTCTTTTCTTGGCAGAAGTGGACTTCCATCATCAACAAGCTGAGTTTCGAACTCCTTTAAGGCTCCGGTTTTTTCTTTCTTCTCTCCGGTGAGCCTCCGGCTTCTTTCTTGAACCGGCTGCCCCAAAAGGTTAGCCGAGCACCGCTTGACTCGCATGAAAGAGCTAGATGGCTCTATGAGGGGAGGTGAAGCGGGGATGCGCGGAGCAAAGGTGAGAGAGACGTAGGATTGCGTCCATTCACGTCCGATGGTGCAGCAACTGTCGCGTTCGACGCTTTGATCATCGCTCAGTCCGCTTGAGTGGTCATTGTCTGTTTGCAGTCTTCGTGTAGCCACCCATCTGCGAGCAGCGAGCGCCGAGCGCGACGGCGGATCTTTCCACCTATGCACTTTCCACCTACGTATGCCTCTGAGCTCTGCCATGTTTCGTCGAGTGCGAACGTGGTCGTATTTGCGTTCGTCTCGGTCCCAGTTAGCGTTGACAGGATCTGGCGTCTGATGACTGCTGGACAGTGACCATTCTGGCGGATCGAATAGTCGAGAACCTAGATGTCCTCACATCGAGCTAGAGGGTCTTTTTCGAGCTCTGGATATCACAAGGATCCTCCCAAGATTCCTCATCCAGTCTCTCTAGGTGGGTTCGATTCAATCTCGAGCGCTTCGATGGCAAGTCTGGAGACCCTTGGTATCTCTCGATCAGCTAGAGGCGTATCTGGTGGACTGGATACGCCTCCTAATAAACAGATGTGTCATCGAACCGAGATGCTATCGCTCCTCGACGAGCTTCTAGGGCGTCCAAGACATCTAAGCACTGCTCGGGCGTGAAGCACAGGAGACACCGCGTGACCACCACGTACTTGCTCAACCCCGGGAGGGCATCGACGCTGCGCTTCCCGCTCAAGAATGCCTGAAACTGCTTGCTGAGCTTTATTGTCTCTTGCTGTAGCAGGGAGCTTGGAGCCGTACATCGTAGTTTGCTCCATCGTCTTGAGCCTGCTTGTTCCCCAAAGGAAGGCGTTGAGAACGATCAGAACATCGCCTTCTTGGACGTTTGGGAATGGCTGGCCAGCAGCTACGCCTTTGCTGGGCTTGGGCCAGACCCATATAGCCGCCACACTGCCTCCTGCCTCCTTGGCGTCCCCAACGACCAGCTTCCAGAAGGTATCTCCGTTCTCCTTCCGAATGCTGCTGTACACCTTGCCAACCGAAACCGCCAGATTGAGGAAGAGGTCCTTTGGTTGCAATGAACCTGCGATGCGCAACGCAGTAAAGTCGACCTGTTGCAGAGGTGCCCGAAGTGTCAAGGGTTGTATCTGCTGAGTAGACAGCAGCAAGAGTACGAGTGCGTTGTGCGGACACTGGTTGATTGGCAGGGCAACAGCAGCCGAAGTTGATGAGGTCGGCCGCATCGAGCTCCAGCTTCCACGGATCGTCGGAGCTCGACGTGTCTTGCCTTGGCGTAGAGATGTCACAGAAGACTCGAGAGTTTTGTCACGAAAGACTCGAGAATTGTCACGAAAGACTCGAGAGTGGTCCCAAGGCGATATTGCAGGATCAGAAGCGAACTGAGACCGACACGAACGCAACCACGACCGCGACCACGACCGCGACCACGACCACGACCACGTTCACGTTCACGCTTGACAACGCTGCAGAGGTCACACGACAGATCCCTGCCCCACCGAACACTTCACTTCGATGCACAACCGTTAAGTGATCATAATGTCGATCTGTTCTAAACAAAGATGCAATTCTAAAGTGTCCGTCTAGGAAACAAAGCTGTGCAACAGGGGGATTCCATCCAGTGACATCCCTCTTCTGCAGCGATCTACTGTTACAAATCCAAAATCAAAGCAAGACGCAAGCGCCAGCAGCGACCAACGTCGCTACCACCCCCAACCCCACCTGCAACCTCTCCACCCCCACCTTTCCAGCCGCAGAGGACGACGAATTGCTCTCCGACGAAGTCGAATGATTCACGCTCGTCACGTTCTTCCAACCCTGCGGTCTCCACCCTAGCTGAACATTCTGAGTATCGTCGAACAGCGCCGAGCTACCCTCCATGCTCGAGTACACCTCCTCCGCGTTGTGATCCGCATTGTACACCACCGTCAGCCTGTGCGCCAGCGTTCCGTTGGTCATGTTGGCCCACGAGACCATGCCCGGCAGCGCGCCCGGGAAACCGGTCAGATCCTCCTTGGTGCCCGCTAGCGTGTTGAGGTACCTCCACCAGCTCAGGTTTCGATCCCTCCTCGCGGCGCCGCCTTGCAGCTTGGCCATGCACGTGTTGTCTCCGTCCGGTTGCGTGTCCTGGTAGCCGACGACCCAGCGTACATCGCGCGTGGCTAGGCGGGTGAAGTACTGCTGCGGTGTGAGGAGGCCGCCGACTTTGGTGCCGTTGAAGCGGTCGAATCCGTACCGCCAACGGTTGTAGAGTGGGCAGGTGGACTTGTTTGCTACGCTTGCGTCCTGGAGCGGTCGATCGAGGTTGAAGTAGGGGTTCGAAGATGGATCGCCGACCACGTAGCGCAGATGGATGTTGCTAGACGCGGGGAGACCCGCCCCCGCCATGGCGTATCTCGAAATCAACTGTCCACCGCCACCGTGTCCCACGAATGTGATCTGCTTCATCTTTGGATACTTTTCCGTATTACTAAACTCCGCTAGTAACGCATCGAGCGCATCGAAACTCGTCACATTGCTCCCCACCGGGTGGTTCGCCGCTTCGCCCGCCTGCCACACATTCGTATCCGCAAACGCAATCTGACTCGCCGTGTACTGACCCGAGTTGAACCGCGTCGAGTAAAACTGAGGCGCAGTGACGATCGACGTCGCTACCGCATTAGCCGCGTGATTGGCAATCGCGGTTTTGAGCACGTTGTTGAGGATGGTCCAGTAGTCACCGCCGTTGCGAAGCTTGCCGTGCATCATGATGTACGCGTTGGTCGCCGTCGAGTTGTTCGGGTTGGCGGTCCAGTAGGTGGCGAGCGAGGCGGTCGAGGTGATGGGCAGCGAAACGAGCGCAGAGCCCGAGGGGACGTTGGGTTTCGAGTGGTCCTCGCCTTCGTTGTCGATGGGGTCTTGGTCGGAGAATGCATCGCGTTGGTGAAGGGAGGGCGAGGAGGTGCGGATCGGTGTGAGTGCCGAGGAAGCGGTGTGCGCGAGGAGGAGGGTGAAGAAGCACAGTGCGAGACAGAGCATGTTGGTGTTGAGGCGGGTCATGGTGGAGCGACGATAGGTGGTCGAGGTCACCATCTTGGTCGTAGGATGTATGCCGCTCAAAGTAGCGGTGGTGATGGTGGTGAGGATCCAGAGCAGGTGCTACGAGCGCATGTATGTCGAGAGTACTACAAGAAGAAGCGGGTCGTCTAAGCGCATGTACGTCGAGAAGACTGGGCAAAGCTGAGGTGAAGAAAGTGCGGGAGTCACGAGTCCATAAAGATCCGTTCTATACCGTATAAGGAGGAGGTGCGGACGAAAGCTTTGCGGAACAAACGACAAAGCTTTTTGTGAGATGGAGCTTGAGTCTGTCCTTTCCCTCCAAGGCACGAACGGCTTGCGATCCGTTTGATAGAGAGCGGCGAAGAGCGGTAAACAGCCTTCACTGACTCCTATACGCAGGAACAGAAGATGTAGGTGATCTTGAGGAATGCAAGAAGGTTTCGGGGCGAACCTGAATGCAGTCGGTCGACGAGGCGCTTAACGGATTGGAAGCGAGTTCAGGCCTATGGTCGAATCGACAAGCCCCTGCGCATGTCGAGCTTGCTGCTGAGGGTCCATAGACAGGGTTCGAAGGGAAAGCTTACTGCCGGCGATCTCGAGCGAGGTTGGATGTGTTTCAGACAGCCAGCATCGCGAAAGCAAGTTGACCGCATGGCCCATCGAAAGATCAAGCGACGTCCATCACTGACGGATGACGGGGCGATTCGCAGCCGCAGGCAAAGTCGAGCGTCAGCTGTTTTCTTCGAAGCTTGAACGCCGAGATATGCCGGGCAAGCGCAGAGAAGGAAGAAAACTTGCATCTTAGGTGAGCATTCACTGGGGCGCCACTTTTTTTGACAAGGATCGTCGATGCTTTGCGACCTCAGAAGCATTGCCGAATCGCTCTGTGTTGTTGCATCTGCTGTGATTGCGGAGATTGAAAAACCAAAATCGCTGCGCAAACCACCGAGATCTCTTGGTTCAAGATCATGAGCAAGCAGCAGCAGCAGAGTTAGTCGAGGTTAACTTTACCATGTGCTCCATTGTGCTGCAGGCGCTGACCGAGGCTATTTTTGATCAAAATTAATGCGCATAGACAAGAGCGCATGAAGGCCAAGCTGCTCTCATCGTGTAAGCGAGCTTGCTTGCCCGTCAGAACGATCGCTATCAACGATCAAGGCGAGGCGAGGTTTCTAGCAATCAAATCAGCTCGTGTGTCACGGTCCAAGCTGTACAGATCAGAACATCTAAAACATTGTTTATTGTCGATCGGCATCAGTGGAAGGGCGCTACGTTGACCGAGGGCGAGCTTACTTGCATGCAGAAGAAAAGAACAAAAAGACCGTTGATCTGCGCATTTTTGGACAGCGACGGCAACATCACAGTAATTTGCAGCTCGCTCCGAGCGTGCCCACCGCAGACTCAGGCACTGTCTCAAAACCCGCACAGAGTCGCAACAGGGTCCTGTCCCCTTTGGCCATTCTCGGATTTTTTTCATGCCAGTTGATTTCCAGCCAAAAAGAGAGCGCTTGTTGTGGTTGCATTCTTTGAAGCTTTAGGCCGTCCTCGGACCGAACAAGCGCTTTTTAGTTGCATTCCCGTTGTCAGGGTACCGCCGGGCCACAGCTTTGGAGCGGCAGTTGTTGCTTCGTCAACACCGAAGAGCGTCAGAGACCTCACATCTCGAACCAAAGCCTCTTCAATTTGAAATTAGTGGATCGAACGGAGAGACGTATCGGGAGCCGATCATATGGAATCGATCTATCGTACGAAAAAGTGTCAGCTCCGAAAATGACTAATTTTCGCGGATTTGTCACGCTCTTACGCTGCTGAAGGGCATTTTTGAATTTGATTCGGACTCATTTGAACCCGAAAACAGACGCTCAATGGTCTCAATCAAAATATCTGTTGGTCAGAGGCGACAATCGTCTGTGCGCTTTGCCTTTTCAGCGGCAGAGGACGGCTGAGTGAGGCAAGAGTCTTCGACAATTTTCGAAAACTAATCAGATCAAAAAGCCTGCATCTCCGTGGGGCACTTTGGCAGTGTGGCAGGCCGGAAGAGTCACTCAGTGGCAGAATTGCAGAGAGTGTGGCGCAAAGCTGAGCCAACTTTTCCTTCGCCAATCGGCCTTTGACCCGATTGGAGGTTGCATCATACCCTCGTGCCTAACTCTCTCCTTCCTTTCTCGTCGACAACCATCATCGCACGCTACATTATCATCAAGTGCAACACGAAACTTCAACTTTTACTCTCATCATACACACCATATCGTCCAATATGCTGCGAAACGCCGTCGCCCCTCTCGCAAGGCAAGCCGTTGCCTCGACTTCTCGAGCTGCTGGCTTCTCCACTGTCGCACGACCGACCGTCGTAGCCACTGCCCGCGGCGCCACCTCCTCCAACGTCTTCGCCGCTCCCAATCAACGACGAGGATACCACGAAAAAGTCATCGATCACTACGAGAACCCCCGCAACGTCGGTTCTTTCCTCAAGACCGAAAAGAATGTCGGTATCGGTCTCGTCGGCGCCCCCGCCTGT
Source organism: Sporisorium iseilematis-ciliati (assembly GCA_001748505.1). Classification (NCBI taxonomy): domain Eukaryota; kingdom Fungi; phylum Basidiomycota; class Ustilaginomycetes; order Ustilaginales; family Ustilaginaceae; genus Sporisorium; species Sporisorium iseilematis-ciliati. The sequence continues at coordinate 15,375 of MJEU01000150.1, read as the reverse complement.
GGAGACGTCATGAAGCTCTCGATCAAAGTCAACGAAGACGGAATCATCGAAGACGTCCGCTTCAAGACTTTCGGTTGCGGTTCGGCGATCGCTTCGTCGTCGTACATGACCGAGCGTGTCAAGGGTCTGTCGCTCGACGAAGCTGCCAAGATCAAGAACACCGAGATCGCTCAGGAGCTTTGCTTGCCACCTGTCAAGCTGCATTGCTCCATGTTGGCCGAGGATGCGATCAAGTCGGCGATCAAGAACTACAGGTCCAAGCGTGAGGCAACGGGCAACAAGAAGCAGGGTCACATCGAGGTCGTTCAGGATGTGGCGACTGGTAACACTTCGGCTACTGCTCATGTTGGATCCGGTACCGTCTAAGCGATTCGATCCACGATTCTTTGCTCGCACCGTTTTCTCCGTCAAAACTTCCTTGCTTCATAGCTTGCAGGCCTGTACCAGCTTTCTGATTTGCCTGGTTTCCACATTCTAGTGCCTCCCCTTTTTCTCAGCATCCGTGTACTATATCCACTTGCCGTTTTCAATCAGTTTTCGTTACGAAAAGCTCTCCTGAAATGTGTTTCGCGTTCTTTGCATCGCGTGTGTGTGGATCGTGATGAAGTTGAGCAATGTGAACGTCGCCAGGAAAAGTTGACGTTGGCCATATCCACTTGGCGTCAGCGTGTTTGCGCGGAATCAACCTCACTTGCTGAGAAGAGTGCGGATTTGGGCCTATACGTTGGATTGGAACCCGTCACAGTAGCCAAGGGCTCAGAGATCAGCGCCAGCCGTTCTCAGGCACCGAAACGGCTCCTCATCCGAGCCTCTTTTGAGCATCAAGACGCCCGGTGAGAAGTGAAAAGAAATGCTCTTGTTGACAGACTACAAATACAATTGAGACAGAGACAATGGGAAGGATTCTGCTAATCAACGGACAACACGGAGACCCATGCTTCGTGCGCTTCCAGCGATGACTTTGCACATCTGGTTTGGTGGGACAGCAAAAAAAAAGTAAAGCAGTCAGTATGCGAGCGTTATCTCTTGGAATACGATTGAGAGTGGATCTCACCTGTTCCTCTTCCACACCCTTGACATCTTGCATCTTGATCTTGGCAATCTCGTAGATGTGCTTCATCGTAATCGTACCTGCCACTTGCGATCCGGCTTTACCGGCGCCCGTTTCGATGCCTGCCGCTCGCTTCAGGAGTAATGATGTTGGTGGTGCTGTCGTCGAAAGCAAGTCAGGATGTCTCAGTATACCGATACGGTCAACCAGATACTCGGTGTGCGTCGAAACTTACTCTTGATCTCAAAGGAGAAGGTACGGTCCGGATTGATCTTAACAATCGCAGGTGTAGGGATCCCGACTTCGAGATGCGCCGTCTTTGCGTTGAATTCCTTGGCAAAATCCATGGCCTTGACGCCTTTGGCACCAAGAGCGGGGCCTACTGGTGGTTGAGCAGATGCTTTGCCGGCGGGAACCAGAAGCTTGACGAATGAAGCTGCTGCTGCCACTGCTGCTTGTCCGCCCTTTTTCGACATGGTTGCTGAGTGTGAAGGTCGGATCGGATGGTCTGTCGTTCGAAGATGCGAGAGTTCCTGCCTTGAATGGGGCTGCTGAGATGCGAAATCGGCTTGAAAGCTGTGATCAAGGCGAGGTAGGAATGTGCTTGATGTGTTTGCTGGTGTGATGTACGAGGAGAAGAGCAAATCCGGAAGAAAGCTTGAAAAGTGCAAATCGCGGAACTCGGAGTGTCTGCGCTTCGGCTGCTGGAATTTTGATTTTTCTGTGCTTTTTGAGCTTCCAAACTTTTTTCAAGGACAGCTGAGCCCACTCAACCACAATCCTGCGGCCACCACTTTCTCTTCCAATACCATCAATTGCTCTTCCAACCTACATTCTTCGCACCTCTAGCACTCTATAGCTTAGAGCCAGCCTCGTCGAGAGCCACATGTGCTCGCCACGGATTAAGACACCTTAGAAGCACCTTAGCTGCACACCAACTAGCTCTTGCAACCTCTCTACGTATACCCCAGCCCATCCCATCATGCCAGCTGCCATCGAGCCAGCCCGCGTCTACACCGTCTCCGGTGGTGGCGCTGCCACTTCCGGTGCAGCAGGTACCTCTTTCAACTCTTCATCACTTCCAGACCTCTTGCGAAAGTCGGGCTCCTCAAATAAGCGTAAGAAACGCAAAACAGCACTCAAGGACGAAGAAATCCTCTCCCGCATCGAGCTCATTCAGGACTTTGAGTTTCCAGAAGCAAGCAACCGCCTCACGGCAACAAGAGATGGTCAATCCATCGTAGCCACAGGAACATATAAACCTCAGATCAGAGTATGGGACTGCGAACAGCTCAGTCTCAAGTTCGAACGCCATACCGATGCAGAGAACGTCGACTTTTTGGTAAGTTTTCACACCCACCAGGCTGGCTTCCCCTTTCAAGTGATGATCACAACATACAATACAACCTTATCTACATTATCTGCAGAGTACGTCTGGGCTCAGGTCCGGACGTGCTCGACGCTGATACAAGCAATCTGATTCTTTTCAAAACCGCCTTTCGAGCTCATCAGAGAAGAACAAGTTTACTGACTCGCGTACTCTGTTTTTCTTGGCGCTACGTAGATGCTTTCCGACGACTGGACAAAGTCATTACATCTGCAGACGGATCGAACCGTCCAACTTCAAGCACAAGGTGGCGCACATGCTCGCGTCCGCATCCCCAAGTTTGGTCGTGCGCTCGGCTACCACTTTCCTTCAGCCGACGCAATTGTGGCAGCAGCGGGCCGCGAGGTGTACAGGCTCAACTTGGATCAAGGTCGATTCTTGGCCCCGTATGGTCTGGGGGGAGGCGATCTTGGCGAGCCCACTGGATGCAACGCTATCGATGTCAACCCTGCACATGGCCTGCTTTGCTTTGGTACTGAGGGCACAGGTGTGGTCGAGATGTGGGATGCACGTATGCGAAAGAGAGCAGGTGTGCTGAGCGCGGCTACAGAGACGGTTCTTGATGCTGCCTTGTTGGTAGCACGCCGCAACCTGCCGGGTGTCATAGGCGATGCAGACGACTCTACAGCCACGAAAGAGGCGCTTTCGTCACTGTCCGTCACTGCGCTGGCAGGTGCCGAGGACGGACTCAACCTGGCAGTCGGCACCAACACGGGACACGTGCTGCTCTACGATCTGCGCATGGATCGTCCATACCAGACCAAGGATCAAGGTTTCGGTCTGCCCATCAAGAAGCTCATGTGGCCCGGCGACAAGGCTGCTGCAACTACAGGCGGTGTGGGTCCCCGCACACGATCCGAGGCTGAGGGCAAGGTGCTCAGTGCCGATGCCAAAGTCATCAAGATCTGGGACAAGGACTCGGGCGACAATCTCGTATCGGTCACTCCACCCTCTGCAGCTACGGACATCAACGACGTCGCCCACTACCCTGGCACGGGCCTGCTCATGGCTGCCGTCGAAGGAACGCAGATGGCGGCATGGTACGTGCCAGCCCTTGGACCGGCGCCTCGTTGGTGCTCGTACATCGACACGCTCACCGACGAGATGGATGGTGTCGATTCAGCCGGTGCTGGAGCGGGCAAAGGCGTGTACGAAGACTTCAAGTTCGTCGACCGCGCCGAGCTCGAGCGTTTGGGCATGTCGCATCTCGTGGGCACTCAACTGCTTCGACCCTATATGCACGGTTATTTTATCTCTCTGGCACTGTACGAGCGCGCCCGTCTGCTCAACAACCCCACCGCATACGCCGATGCACGCGAGCGTGCGATCAAGGCCAAGCTCGAGAAGCAAGCCGAGAGTCGTATCCGTGCCGTCAAGAATCCCAAACTGGACGCTGGAGTGCGCGTCAACAAGGCGCTCGCCGAAAAGGTGGCGCGCGAGGCAGAGGTTGCCGCCAAGAAGCAGGCCAAGCGCGATGCCAAAGCCGCCGCCGCCGCCACTGCCCCTACCGAAGGCGAGGCGGAAGAAGCAGGGCCTGCCGCAGCAAGCAACGACAAGCCAAGCCCCGCCAACCTCCTGTCCGACTCTCGTTTCTCGCAACTCTTCCAAGATCCCGAATTCCAGATCGACACTACGAGCCGAGAATTTGCCATGCTCAACCCATCCACCGCGCTCAAACAGGCACGAGATGGTCCCAGGAAGCTTACAGCAGTCGAAGACGAGGAGAACGAGAGCGACCGCGAATCCATCGATCCGGATATGGAGGACGAAGAGTCGTCTTCTGCGTCCGAGGCAGAGGGAGGAGACTCGGGCGATTCGTCCGACGAAGGTGATTTGGGTCAGTATGATCCGCGCGCACGAGATGCTTCAGGAAAGCGACCAAAGAACCTCAACCAAGCTGCGGACGTTCGTGGTCGTAGAAATGGCCGCGCTTCTGGTGCGCGTCTCGTCGATGATGACGATGACGATGTCGCGGGAGGACGGGGAGGGAACAAGAAACGAAGCTTCGAAGACCGACTCAAGTCTGCCTCCTCGGAAGGAAGGAGCCGTCGACCTCGCGCATCCGACTTTATGGACGACGACTCAGCAGCTTCTGGAGCAAGGAGCTTCACCTGGACCCCTTCGGCATCGTCCAAGCGTGACGGAGATGAGAGAAGCAAGAAGCCTGGTAAGAAGAGTGCAGGCGATGAAACTTTCGGCTACGGTCTTAGCAAAGGAGCAGGCGCGGATGAAGGTAAAGGCGTTGAAGGTCTTTCGGACGAGGCGAGATTCGGTCGGCAGAAACGAAGAAACCCGAACAGGTCGGCGAGTAAGAATGTTATCATGCGCAGGAGTTGATTGCAATCGGCCTCTGTCCAGCTTTGAATGCAATTGTACTTGTACCAGTCCCCATTTTTAGCATGTGTGTGACGCCGAGCGTAGCCGTGAAGAGAGGTCGTCGTCGTGGTGACCATGCTGAATTTTTGCGACTTGTGAGATTGCCACACCACACAAACTTGAACCCGCGGGCCGTGGGCGCAGGCGGAAGATGTGGAGGAAAAATCGGGAAAAATACCCGAGTGGTGATCGAGGCGCAGAAGTGCGACTTGGGTGGGCAGCTGAGCAGCTTTGAAGTTCAAGGACGCGTTGACCACCTTTCCAAAAAGAAGGCTGCGTAACAGAAAGTGTTGGTTGCCGTTTCATCACCTTCCTCCTCATCGTCGTCATCGACTTCTCTAGCATACCTCACCTCAAAGCGTAGTAGCACTCAGAAAGGCACACGCAGCAGCATAACCTCTTCGTCATCACCAGCAGGCATCAAAACAATTTTACAGCTACGAAGCCGGATCTTCAAGAGGCTCTAGATAGATCCAGACACTCAGAAACGACTTTCATATACCATCGCAACCATGTCAGCAGGAGCAGGCGATCGAGCATACTCGTAAGTCTTCCATTCGGTCATATGCGCTGCTCTCCCATGCAATCATAGCTAACCGTCCTTCTTCGGTTTCTCCGCAGCTTCTCACTTACCACCTTCTCCCCCTCCGGCAAGCTCGTGCAGATCGAACATGCGCTCGCTGCCGTCTCCCAAGGCGCCACGTCACTCGGCATCAAAGCGTCCAACGCCATCGTGATCGCTACCGAGAAACGCGCCCCCTCCCCGCTCGTTGACGACTCCGCCCTCGAGCGCATCAGCATCATCTGTCCCAACATCGGCATGGTTTACTCCGGCATGGGTCCCGACTTCCGCGTCCTCGTCTCGCAAGCGCGCAAAGCGGCACAGACCTACTGGAAGACGTTCGGCGAGTATCCACCCACCCGCGTCCTCGTGCAGGAGATCGCAACGCTCATGCAGCAAGCTACGCAACGTGGTGGCGTTCGACCCTTCGGCGTCTCCCTTCTCGTCGCCGGATTCGACTCGGCTCGAGGTCCCAGCCTGTACCAGGTCGACCCAAGCGGAAGCTTCTTCATGTGGAAGGCGAGCGCGATCGGCAAGAACATGCAGAATGCCAAAACGTTTTTGGAGAAGAGGTACAACGACGACATCTCGCAAGAAGACGCGATCCACACGGCGTTGTTGACGCTCAAGGAAGGGTTCGAAGGTCAAATGACGGAGAAGACGATCGAGATCGGCGTGATCAGTCAGAGCCATACGAAGAAGTTGGGTAACGGAGACCACGGAGAGGCCATTCCGGTGTTTAGGAAGTTGAGCGAGGCAGAGGTTAGGGATTATTTGGCGTTGTAGGGGGCGTAATGTGAGAAGTGGTTTTTCGTGTAGATGCTGGTGTGTGGTGTGTGTGACGGCCATAGGATGCTCAAGTGTGGAAATGAAAGGCACACGCTGTGTGAAGTATGGAGTCGATCGGCAGCTTCTCATTGCGAACCACCAACAACACGACCCCAACTGGACAGCAACGAAACGATCAGCGTCAAGACCTTTTTCGTCTCATCCGTTGCGACACCTCTCGGATTTTGACTGGCGCTGAACAACGCAGCTACGAGCAAGCCGGAGATGCCTACGATGGCGAGCATTTTAGCCTGATCGATTGTTGCCGCCTTGTCGTTGCGAGCGGGTTGTTTTTCGTCCATCTCGCTGTCATGTGGTGGTGAAGGCGGGTGTGGGTCCTTGACGACGGCTTCGGTGGGGCCGGTGAGTGCTGCGATTGCCGAGTCTGTTGCTGATTCCCAACCGGGTTCGGGCTGAGTGAAGAGCGAGGGCCACGTGAAGATGACGCTGTTGGGCCCCATGATGGTCTCCGCTTGCAGTGTTGATAGTGGATATCGATCCATAAGCTCTACGGTCTGTTGTAAGAGCTGCGATATCTCGACACCCTCCTCCTTCTCCACCACCTTTCGATCGGCAGCGAGACTCGGCAACTCCACATCCGGATCGCTGTAAATCGCCCCCTCTTCCACCTCCTCTTCCCCCTTCTCCTCCCTGATCACCGGCAACCTACCCAACACAGCATGCAGCATCGCCGGATCCTCTCGTTCCTCCACCTCCATCTCCTCCAGCTCCCCCTTCTTCGCCCTCACCACCGCCGCACACAGATACACCATCGCCGCCGGGCCGTACGCAAGCACAAACCCGACCACCCGCTGCATGACCGCCAAACACCCCACGTCGTGCGTTAGCAGCGTCAACAACCAAGGAAGCGCAAAGAAGGGTATCGGTGAAGCTACGTCGACCAGCTCCGCTAGTGCGGGGTCGCACGCGTGTAGCAGGCGGGAGATCAGCTTAAGCTGACCCATCACCGGCAGCAGATCACGCGTCATGCTATCGCGAACAAGGTGCAAGCTGAGACGCGATGCGGCGAGTTCGAGGATCGCCCTCTCGCGAGGAGAGGGTGGTAGGCGCGGCGGAGAAAGGGAGAGAAGGAGGACGGAGAGAATGTCGTGGTACCCCTGAAAGTAGTGCAGCGCAGGATGGCGGGAGAGGGTGGTGAGGGTGAGGGCGGAGAGCTGGGCGCGACGCTGGTCCTTGTCGTCGGAGGTGTGGGCGAAGAGGGGCTGGAATGCAGGACCGACGAAGCTCCGCTCGACGTCTTTGGCGACTTGTTCGAGGTCGCGTTCCGTGAGGTTGGGGTATGGAGGTGGGGTCGGTTGAGCTGCTGTGGAATGTTCTTTTGGTGATGCTGTCTCGATGTGTGCGTCAGGAGACGATGCTTTGGTTGGAGAGCTTTCGGGGGACCTGTCGAGGGAGCTTTCCTGCTTCGTTTCGCTCAGGTCTGGCGAGTTTGGCGCTGAAGTGGTGGAAGCACTCTCGTCCCCCTTCCTCCGCCTACTTTTCTTCGACTTGACCACCTTCCACCCGTCATCGGCCGCCGCCTCCGAGCTCTTCTTCTCCATCTCCCTACCACTGTCCCTCCGTGAGCTCTCTCCACTTAAGATATTCTCGTCGGCCACCTGCCACCCATCTTTATCGAGAGGTATCGACGACAGTTCCGACTCGCCGGCAACTCCGGTGCCATTCGACGAGGTTGATGGCTCTGCCTCCTCGTGCCCTTTATTCTCTTGCAAGGTGGCAATGTGAGCTTGGATGTGGTCCTCGGTGATGCCGAGTAGGAAAAGCCATGCTTCTTCGAGCGATTGCTGGTCAAACCCTGAAGGTTCGAGGCATTTCTGTTGAAGTTGTCGGCGACGCTGCTTGCTTGTTTCGGAGCTGGGTTGCTTGGCGTTTGACGTCGACGCTGAATCGGCAGCGGACGGAGCTCGTTCGACTGTCATTATGATTCGAGTGCCTGTTCGAGCATCACATCTGCTCTGTGGGTGGTGAAAGAGCGAGAGGGAGCTGCAATGGTGTCAAAGAATGAATGAATGCATGTCAAAAGTCCGTGCGTCAAAATCGCGCTGTCTATTCACTTATAGTTACCATCGGAATTCGGAAACACGTCCTGCAGCCTCCACTTTCCTCCTCCTCACACTCCTCCTCTTCATTCACTCCTTGTATGGTTTCTCTTCCTTCTCCTCCTCAAACATCCTGCATACAAGAACCATGTCTCTCGGCAGCCACCCCACCATCCCCACCCTCACCTCTCTCTACGAAGCCCTCGATTTTACCGACCACCTTCGACTCACTTCGCCCGACCTGGGCTATTCAACCACCCAATCCTCCTCGCACCCACAGGCGAACCGGTACATCGACATCCCAGCGTACGACCATGCGTTGCTTGCCGGAGAATACCTCAACGCTGCATACATCCCTCCGTTCGGCAATACGAGCTTGAGCTTTGTGGTCAGCCAAGCACCGCTGCCGGAAACGTACACGGAGTTTTACAAGCATCTCGTGAGGCAGAAGTGCCGAGTGTTGGTGAACCTTACGCCGTTGGTGGAGAAGGGTAGGAAGAAGGCTGATCGGTACTGGCCGGCGGATCAGCAAGAGATGGTACTGGGAAACGGATGGAAGGTCAAGTGCGGGTCGGAGAAGCAGGTGGATCTGGATTCAGGCAAAGCGACGCTCGTCAGGAGGGCGATACACATCGATACAGTGGACGGAAAGGGTTGGGGAGTGACCCAGTTTCACCTGGCCAGTTGGCCAGATCACGGAGTGTTTCCAACAACGCTACTGCTGCAGCTGATGAAAGAGACACAAACAGTGGCGATGCCAAAGATGTTCCCTCCGCCACCGACTTGGATCCACTGCTCGGCGGGCGTGGGCAGGTCAGGCACCCTTGCGGCGGCGTTGATCGCTCAGGCGGTGATCAACAACGCGAGGAGCGAGAGGCAGGGGGGATCGGCGAGAGACGATGCACAGCTCTGGGACCTGCCCGTGCGGATAGTCGAACATCTCCGGCGATACAGGGGGCGCATGGTGCAGACGTTGGAGCAGTTCGAAGCGGTCTACGAGGTGGTTGCTGAGCTTGCTGGGCAGGCGGGGTTGCTTGATAAGTAACCATCTGATGGGGGGAATTGTACTTGTATAATGGAAATGCATTTGTCACACACAGAACGAGCAGATGTTGGCCTTTAGAGCTTGGCCACGCTTCCATCAGCAAACGGCCCCTTGTAAGGCACCTCCAAATACGCCGCCAGCTGTTCGAATCTGTCACTCCCGAACCAGAGCGTCTTCTCCCCCTCCCCTCCCTTCTGAACCTCGAAACTCGGCATACCGAACAGCTTGTTCTCTTCCACCAACACTTTTGCTTCCTCTTGCAGCTTCGTCCGCGTCTCCTTCTGCAGAGCTTTGTCCAACACTTCTCCGACTTTGTCCTTTCCCAACCCGAGATAGTCAGCTTTCGCAAAGATCGACTCGAGATCTTCCCGCGTAGCACAGGGATCGTCGTTGTGCCAGATAGCAGCGAAACACGTTTCGATCGCCCGCTCAAAGGTCGGCGCGTCCGAGGAGGAGGAGAGGACCGAGAGGAAGGCCTGCAGGTGCATGGTGTTGATGGGGAAGTCTTTGGGCTGGTTGAGCGTCACTCCGAAGAACTTGGCTGCTCGGTCTCGGTCGTGCCACATCCATATGCCCTTGTTGATGACGGAGATGGGCGGTTTGTTGCCGGAGAACTGCGGGGGCGAGTAAGTTTTGTCGGTCAGGGTGGTGATCATCAAGCGGCGGAAAAAGATGGAGAGCAGGAAGGAAAACTTACTTTCATGATGTATCCGAGGTTGACTGGCTTGTACGTCTGTGAGCGAAAACGACAAAGCGAGAAGTATGAGCGATCAGGAGGATTCGGAAGTGGTTGACCAGAAAAGGGCTGGCAGGGTGTGCTACATACCACATCCAAATTCCACATTTTCTGATAGCGTCGTAGCACCTGGAACCCGACATACGACCAGGGCGAGACGACGTCAAAGTAGAACCACACTTTGTTGCTCGCCGACATCTTGACTTGAGAGGGCGGATGGTGTACTGTAGATAAGATGGAGGCGTGAAGGAAGATATCGCAGGCAGGTAATGGGATCGCCTTCTTTACCCCGCATTGACCGTACCCACTGCGTCGGCAACCGGTGTCTCAATTATTTCCACTTGCCGAGCGGCGTGGAAGGGGTCTCGAGAATATCCGCGCCTGCAGCACCACTTAATGCCGATCAATCGTTGACCACCACTTGCGCTTCATCGACGTCGACCTGACACACACACATACATCGCACAACCACATGGCGAAGCATCGCTTGGAGTGATCACATTTGAATTCCTGCCCAACTTCACGCCTTTTCCACCAATTCGCTTGGCTCAGGAACCCTCATGCCCGCCCTCCTCGCCTTGCCCACCACCGCGCTCGCCTGCAACAGCATGGGCCTATCGATCATGGTCATGCCGCCATCGCTCTCCTTCAGCCCGTACGCGCCCTTATCGCTCCCCTTTCCACTCGCCTGCTCATACCCGTACAGAATCCGCGCGGCCCTCTCCACCGCCTCTTCCGTCGGGTTGAACGTCTGCTGAATAACGTCCACTTGAACCGGGTGGATGGCCTGCTTCCCGTCATACCCCAACTCCTTCGCCTCTTGAGCTTCTTCTTTGAGGTACGCTTCATCCTTGTAGTCGATGCACACCATGTCGATCGCCGCTAGGTTGTACGCCTTGGCAATCGTAGCCATGTGCGCTCGGGGGAAGAGCAACGACTTGCGATCCCTCGTTCGCAGGATCCCCGTACTTGCACAGTAGTCTTCCGACGCAAACAGCAACGCGACGATCTCTGCTACTGGTTTCCGCTCTGTGCTTGCCAGCAGATGACCCGAGTACGGATCCTGACCTAGACTCTTACGCACCGCCTCTACGATCCGCGGCATGCGCAACAAGCTACCCGCCGACTCGACCGACAGCACCAGCCCCAACGGCTCCTCCGCTTCCTCACCCCTCCTCAACGCTTTCGCTTTCTCCACGACCAGCCTGACATCCTCGTCCGATTCCACCTTCGGCAGCACGATGGCCTGCAGCTGATGACTGGGCAACACCATATCCAGATCGTCTTCCGCGAGGCTACGGTCGGCGGAAGGCGGGTTGATGCGTACCGCGAGTTCCGGACCGGGTCGAGCGGCGGCCTCGAGCGCGAGGAAGACGGTTTCGCGCGCAGAGCCCTTCTTGTGCGCTGCGACGGAATCTTCGAGGTCGAAGATGATGGTGTCGGCGGAAGAGGATTGGGATTTTTTGATCATTTTCTCTGACGATCCGGGGACGTACAGCATGGATCGACGGGATCGTGAGAGGACGTCGTTGCTGGAAGATGAGATGGGGGTCGAAGATCCTTTCTGTGATTTCGGCTTGCTGGCGAGCGTTGCAGATTCAGATTGATTTGCGTTTTGGAGTACCGTCCGGCTTGTGACGAGCGTTCGAGAGGAATACAGAGACGGTCTGAGCGCAGCCGCTGCGACGCGAGGCAGCGATGCTCTTGTCACCGCTCGATTAGCGAGCATCGACGCGACGGATCGATGCAGCCCTCGTTTGAGCGACATGCTGGTGGTCTGTCGATGAGTTGCAGCAAGAAGATGATGGTTGTTAGGAGGCAAGGTTTTCCAAGACGAGGTTGCGTTTCAGTATGACTGAGCAAACCAAAGTTTAAAGCCGCTCGAAATTTGCGGGGGAAGCGCGAGTTTGCTTTACCGCGGCAATACGCACTAAAAATCACGGCCGACATTTTGGCGCACGGACATGCTGAGCTTTTTGGACGCACAGAAAGAGGGTTCAAAAGATAAGTTCGTCCTTCCCTTCTTCCCCCACTGTGACTCGTGCATATAAGGCAGAGACCCAGCATCGATCTTACCTCTCACCCACCAATACACGGCCTCATCTACATCTCCGACCTTCGTCTTTGCCTCATTCGTTTCGCCGTCATGACCGACTCTCAAACCGTAGCCGTCGGCGCCGCAGCAGAAACAACACCTGAACTCACCTCTCTCGCGCATACACTCAACGACGTAGACCTCTCCACCACCTCCGCCCAACCCACCGACAAAGATACATGGTCCACCCTCTCCCGTCGCGGCGCACACGGCGCCCGATCCTTCGAAATCCCCGAAGGCCTCAAACGAATGCTGCGCAACCAGTACGACCCCATCACCAACCCCGACGGCGTCATCAATGCGGGTATCGCCGACAACTCGCTCTGTCGCACCGAGCTTCTCGACTACTTCCTTGCCAAAGACCGCCTCAAGCTTTCGCCTGCAGACATGACCTACGCCGACCGCTTCACGAGCTCTACCCGGTTGCTCGAGGCCCTTTCCGATCTGTTCAACGAGCGGACACCCGATTGGCCGGATAACACCGCCTCGCCCTTGCCCATCAAAAAAGTCGAGCCGGACCACATCGCGATCGCTTCGGGAGCAACGGGGATCCTGGACGAGCTGTTTTGGAACATCTGCGATGAGGGCGATGGTGTACTGCTCAGCGCTCCGTACTACAACGCTTTCGATAACGATCTGACCAGCAGAGCCAAGGCGAAGGTGGTCGAGGTGCAGATTCCGATGCCAGAAGATGGGAAGAGTCTGGAGCTGTCGGCGTTCGCAAAGTCGACGGTGGAAGCGTACGAAGCGGCGTATCGGAAAGCGAAGGGGGAAGGGGTGGAGGTGAAAGCGTTGCTGCTGTGCAATCCGCACAACCCGACGGGCACGGTCTATCCGAGAGAGACGGTGGTCGAGTTGGCCAAGTTGGCTGGGAGGTATGGGTTGCATTTCGTATCGGATGAGATCTATGCTCGTTCGTGCTTCACGAGTAAGGACGTTCCGGAGCCAGCGCTTTTCCATAGTATCCTCTCGATCGATACAGCGGCAGAGTGCTCTCTGGATCCGAAATACGTCCATGTGGTGACTTCGGCATCGAAGGATTTCGCCGTCAACGGGTTCCGTCTCGGCGTCCTGGTGTCGCAGCACAATCCGGCGTTGCAGCGCGCGATGGCTTCGGTCGGGTTGCTGTCGCAGTCGGCTTCGCCGGCGGCGTCGCTGTGGGTGACCTGGCTGCGGGATGAGGCGTTTTTGAGATGGTATCTGGCCGAGAATAGGAGGAGGTTGGCAAAGGCGTATGATTATGCGGTGGAGTTTTTCAGGCATTATGAAATTGGGTATTATCCGAGTAATGCCGGGTTCTTTTTGTTGATTGATCTGGGGAGGTGGTGCGGTGTCGAGGAGGGGATGGCGGAGGAGGAGGGGAGGAAGAGGGAGGCCAAGATGGTGGATAGGTTGATCGAGGGTGGCGTGTTGATCAGTCCAGGAGGGATGTATCATGTGAAGAAGGCGGGTTGGTTCAGGTTTACGTTTAGCCAGCAGCCGGAGACGTTGAGGTTGGCGTTGAGGCGGTTGGAGGGGGTGATGGGGGTGCAAGATAGTTGGGAGGCGAAGAGGGAGGTGTTGAGGTTCGGAGGGGAGGCTGAGGAGAAGGGTGGTAGGAGCTGGTTGCAGAAGTTGGTGGGCTGAGCGACTGCGAGCGTATTAGATTGTGTAGACGTAGATACACTGTTTGGATAGCACAACTGTAATTATGAGAGGAACTGTCTATTGAGCGACTCGTCATGATGCGTGTGAGAGTAACAAAGGGTATCCATTGAGAGCGGTGGTCAAGATCACTTGCGTCGACCATTCGAAATATCACCTTCATCATCGTCCTCGTCCGCCTCGATCGAGATAACGTGGTGAGGGTCCTGCAGCAGCCCGTCGTCCTCTTCGGCATTCCCTTTTGCGCTTTTGCTCTGCGCTTTGCTCTTCGCTTTCCCCTTCGCCGCCGCACTCCTCCCACTCCCTCCGCTGTTACCGCTTCCCGCACCACGCTGAGGCAACTCGTCCTCGGCATCCTCCTCGATCTCCCCCTCCTGCCTCCGCCTCTCCGCTGGCGCCTTGTTGCGCATCGCCTCCTCATCCGCCTCCGTCTGGTCCTTGTACAGCCTGCTCTGCGCCAAGATCGCCAGATCCACGCTCAGCTGGAACACCGCGCAGCTGGTAAACTGGATCGGGCTGCCCTTGAGCAGAAAGTAGAGCAACTTGAAAGAGTCGCCTCCCAGCCACCCTACCAAAACGCTGGTTCGGAAGCCGGCCAAGCTCTTGCGCTTGTAGTTGGCGATCAGCTGCGGGATGGGGAGTGTGGATTCGAGGCCGAGTGCGATGTATCCGAGGAGCGCGATGAAGGTGGACGAAGATGAGAAGATGATGTAGAGAACGAGGAGGAGGAGAGAGAAAAGGAGGAGGAAGACGAGGTACGAGTTGTAGTCGGACCATTGCCAGAAGTTGAGGGGTCGGCCGGGGGATGTGAAGATGCCCTTGAGACGTGATGGGAGCGTACTCGAGTTGGTGGTCGCTGTGTTGGGTGCGGGGAGGGACGAAGAGTTGGTAGCGTACGACGAATGATCCGTCCCCGACACCCTCCCGTAGCTGCCGCTGTCTCCTCTGAACATCGCCCCCAGCGTAACCAGCAGCGGCTGCTTATTCGCATACCCCTCCTCCTCCTCCTCTTCCCCTGCCACCTCCTCATTCAAGTCCATCAAATCCCTCTCCTCCTCCACCCTTTCCCTGTCCTCCCTCCCTTCCCCTTCCTGATCAAAAACAACCCTCGCGCCATCACTACTGATACTCTTGCTCCACCTCGTCACCGGCCTGAACCGAATGCACAGATACAACAACCCCAATTGAGCCACGATCATCAACAGACTCTGCAGCAGCAGGGCGAATTCGAACCGCTCGCCGAGCCAGAAGAAGCATCGTGTGATGTTGGCAATGAGCAGAACGGCGCAGACGTCGTGCGAGAAACCGCGGGCGTCCTGCTTGCGGTAGATCGAGTAGGCCTGATCTGCGTACACGAGGGGCGCGCCTATTGCCATTCCCAGAGAGGCGAGGGTGGAGATACTCATGGTGGCTAGAGGGAGATGGTGGTAGAAAGTGGATGGAGGAGGAGAGGAAGAAGGTCCCGAGTAGAAACGCGAAAGGCTTCGTGGTCAAAGCGCGCCCGGCGCTACTGGATATGGAATTTTGTGCTTGATTTTGTGACCTTCTTTTTCCATCGTCTTTTTTTTTTTTTTTTTTTTTTTTTTTTTTT
>MJEU01000149.1:0-29114 GCA_001748505.1 Sporisorium iseilematis-ciliati | reverse complement strand
TGGAGTTCAAGTGTCACGTTCGAGGTCGGCCTGCAAAACGAAACTCAGACATCACCGCCTCTCCAACAGCAACACACACACAAGTCGCGAGTTGGATAGTAGAATAGATTGAGAATACAAAACTTATCGAAACGGATACTGTAAGATAACATGATATTGAAAGTGATGTGGTGCCGCGTGAGCAAGTTCGATCCCTGCCTCTTCCGGCAGAAGGATTTCCGATCATGCTCTCCCACCGACGCTCTTCTTCTGGCTCAGCAACGAATGCAATGTGCTGATGAGCTCCACCCTTCTAATAGGTTTCGAGACGTACGCGCTCATACCGGCCTGCAGACACTTCTCCTTATCACCCAACATGGCGTGGGCAGTGAGTGCAACGATCGGCACCTGCTCGTCGCCCAGCGTCTTTTCGAACTCTCGGATCGCCATGGTCGCTTCGATACCACCCATCACGGGCATGCTGACGTCCATGAGGATCACATCGTACTGCCTCTTCTTGACGGCCATCACCGCCAAGTGTCCGTTGTCGACAATGTCCACCTTGTGACCTTGGTTGGTGAGGATCTTGCATGCGAGTTTCTGGTTGACGACGTTGTCTTCGGCCAACAGGATGTCGTATGTGACCTCGTTGGATCCTTCCGTTGGTGTTGCTGCCGACGACTCGAGCGAAGGCAGCAACGCATAGTACAGGTCGGCGAGCGAAGTAGGTGTGTTGATGTACGAGCTGATGCCGTGATCCAGGCAGTACGTCAAGTTGAGCGTCAGCTGTGCCGGCGAGACGAGGTTGATAGGGATGTATCGGAGATGTTCGACGTTGCGCAGGTCCTCCACCACGGCAAGCGAGTCGGCGATGATGGCGTCGATGCGAGGCATGCCACGCTTGCGATGCGAAGCCTCGTCGACGCTGTGCACGGTGAACGGCTTCAAGCCAAGCTCCTCGATCATGGCCTGCACACCGGTCTGATCGTGCAGCGTGTCCAAGTAGAAGATGTTGCGTCCAGCGTACGGTCGGATCTTCTCCTTGACCTGGTCTGGCGAGATCTGGTCCAGCTTGACGACCATGGTGAAGAAGAAGTCCGAGCCCTTGCCGTAATTACTGCGCACCCAGAGATCACCACCCATGAGATTGACCAATCGTCTCGAGATGGAGAGACCAAGACCTGTGCCTCCGTACTTTCTCGTTGTCGAGCCGTCGGCCTGGCAGAAGGTGTCGAAGATGACGTCGAGCTTGTCTTGCTTGATACCGATACCTGAGTCAGATGCACAGAACTCCAACATGGCCTGGTTGCTGTTGACCATCTTGGAGAGCTTGCACTTAAGGGCGACACGTCCGCCAGCATCCGTGAACTTGACTGCGTTACCGATGAGGTTGGTGATGATCTGCTTGAGTCGAAGTGCGTCACCAATGAGCGGATCGGGGCAGTCAGGAGCCACCTCGTACATGAGGTTGAGCTTCTTCTGCGTCGCTCGTACCGAGAGCGTCTTGAGCACGCTGAAGACGATGCCTCGTAGCGAGAATGGAATCTCCTCGACATTCATGCGACCGGCCTCGATCTTGGAGATATCGAGAATGTCGTCGATGATGGCAAGCAGATTGCCGGCGAGCGTGGAAACGGTGACGAGGTTCTCACGCTGGGAGCGCGACAGCTCGGTCTCGAGGGTGAGCGCCGTCATACCAATGATACCGTTCATGGGCGTGCGGATCTCGTGCGACATGTTGGCCAAGAATTCGGACTTGGATCTGTTGGCCAGCTCAGCCGCCTCCCTGGCTGCTGTGTTCTTCTGGATACTGTCTCGCAAGCTGTACACCATCTGGTTGATCTTGGTCTTGAGCGAGTCCATCTCACCGGATGCCTCGACGGTGACGAATCGTGTAAAGTCACCGTCGGTAGCAGCAGCTGTGATCTGAGCAAACGCTCGCACCTGCGACGTAAGGTTGTTGGCCATGATATTGACGTTGTCGGTGATCTCGCCCCAGGTACCTTCGATGTCCTTCTTTTGCGCCTGCACACCGAGCTTGCCCTCAGTACCTACTTCTCGAGCGACACGGGTTACCTCGGAAGCGAAGAAGCTGAGCTGGTCAATCATGTTGTTGATGGTGTTGACAAGGTCGAGCATCTCTCCAGAGACCGGGATGGTGACCTTTTGCGTGAGGTCACCGCGGGCTACAGCGGTGGTGGCGTGAGCGATGGCACGCACCTGGAGCGTCAAGTTGGCAGCCATGGTGTTGACCGAGTCGGTGAGATCCTTCCAGGTTCCACCTACTCCGAGCACGGTAGCGCGACCACCGAGCTTGCCTTCGGTACCGACCTCCTTGGCCACACGTGTTACCTCGAACGAGAAGGTACGCAACGACTCCACCATGTTGTTGACCGTGAGCTTGAGGTCCAGGAACTCGCCGCGAACCTCGACGTTGATGGTCTTGCTGAGGTCACCGCGTGCTACAGCCGTGGTGACGGTAGCGATCGAACGCACCTGCGTGGTGAGATTGCTCGCCATCATGTTGACCCGCTCGGTCAAGACTTGCCACTGACCCTTTACGTCGTTGACCTTGGCCTGTCCTCCGAGACGACCTTCTGTGCCTACCTCGACGGATACGCGAATGATCTCGTCCGAGAGCGTCTTGAGTTGGCGAACCATGTTGTTGACCGTGAGCTTGAGTTCGAGGATCTCTCCCTTGACGTCGACGTTGATGAACTCGGTGAGCACTCCTTCGGCGACACATTTAGTGACACGGGCGATCTCTCGTACTTGGGAAGTGAGGTTGTCGGCCATCTTGTTGACGTTCTCGGTCAAGTCCTTCCAGGTGCCTTCGACGTTGGGAACGTGAGCTTGACCGCCAAGCTTACCATAGGTTCCTACCTCCATGGACATGCGGATGACTTCACTGGCAAAGATGCGCAGCTGACCCACCATCGAGTTGACAGTGTCCTTGAGTTGCGCCATCTCACCCTCTGCGTCGATATCGATGGTCTTGGTGAGATCTCCCTTTGCGACGGCAGTAGTGACCATGCCGATGGAACGCACCTGGCCCGTGAGGTTGGAACACATGCGGTTGACGTTATCGGTAAGCTCCTTCCAGACACCCTGAACGCCGGGCACATTGGCTTGACCACCGAGTTGACCCTTGCTGCCGACCTCGCGCGAGACACGGGTGACTTCGGTGGAAAAGTGACGGAGTTGGTCCACCATGACGTTGATGGTAACCTTGAGTTCGAGAATCTCGCCATCGGCTTCGACCTCGATCTTTTGCGAGAGATCACCACGAGCGACGGCCTTTGTGACGAGCGCCACACCACGTACCTGATTGGTGAGGTTGGCAGCGAGGCGGTTGACGACGTCCTTGAGTTCTTTCCATGTACCTTCGACGCCGTGAACCTCGGCCTGTCCACCGAGCTTACCCTGAGTTCCTACTTCGAGCGATACACGGGTGACTTCTGCGGCGAAATGCGAAAGACGGTCGACCATCTGATTGATGATATCCTTGAGTTCGACCATGACGTGACCTTGGACGGGGACGGTAATGTGCTGAGAGAGATCTCCAAAGGCGACAGCCTTGCAGACGCGGGCGATATCCTGAACTTGAGCCTTGAGCAGACGGAGCTCCTCCTGCGCGGAGAGGCCGCTCTCGTCGTTGTAGCGCTCGAAGGATGCGATAGGATCGTCGGTACGCGAAACTTGGCCGCCAAGCAGCACTGGACCGTTGAGGCCCATTCCGAGCGGATAGCTCAGCGGATATGTTGAGCTCTGCGGTTGGGCGTGGGAGAGTGGGTAAGGGAAGGGCTTGCCAAAGAAGAGGTTGCGTGCGTGAGAGTGGTCGGTGGGTTCCTCCTCGGCGCCTGGGGTGCGTACGAGCTCCTGACTGCGGGCGACCACCTCGAGGTGGTCTTCTGCTCGCCAAAGACGTTCTGCAAGCCTGCCGAGGTTATCTTCAATGGCTTTTGTGCGCTCGTCGCTGTGTGCTGAGCTGAATTTGGGCAGGGGCAGACTGACGGTACCCTCGAGATCCTGTGCAGGCTCGTCAAGATCGATGGAAGCAACATCGTCTGCTAGATCCTTGCCGTTTGTGTCGCCTGAAATTGCAGCACGGAGAGAAGAAGGGAAAAGGCGAAGCAGATAATTGTCAGCATCAAGACTGTGTGCCATTAAGGAGCAGGCAAAGAGGAGGATTAGAGTACAAGACTTACCATGTGATGTCTTCTCGTTTCTGGTTGGATCACGCGACATGGCACGAAGCACGGCAGGCGGTGGTCTCGAGTTGACCAGAGTCTGTGTGATGAGGAGGAGGTGATCGAGAAAATCGCTGGGAAGTGATGCGAGATCCGGGAGCGGTGATGAGGTTTGGCGCGACATAAGCGCGGGTTGTCTCGGCAAGGCCGACTGAGCATTTAGTGTAGCTGCCATGTTGTATATGGGCCGCCGATGGGTCTTGTTCTGCCTGGGATCGACGAGAAGATTGAGGAGATGGTGGGTGCGTATCGCGGGGCCGACTCGAGTCTAGAATGCAATGCAACCAACTTGGCGTCGAATGAGCGGTCGAGATGGATGGCGGCAAGTGCTCGGTGAAGAGAAACTGAGCAAAGGGAGGGACGCGAATCGCTGGATCTTTGTCGAGAGCAAAAACGGAAAGATGAACGGATGTTGAAAGAAGGCTTACAGAAAGCAGACGACGATGATCGACATGCTTTGCGCAAGGGAGGATGACGGTGTGGACGGAAGCTCGTCGAGGAGAGAAGAGAGCGAGCAGTTCAAGAGCACGTAGGAGCTGATATGCGTTGGTTGAGGGTCGGAACGAGATGCTGACCGGAGCACACTCGTGTGAAGCAGGGAAAGTGTTGGTGGGACAAGAGCGAGGTGGCTGGAGGCGGGAGATCGAAGAGCTTGCTTCGATAGCTTGCTTCGATATGAAAGGGCTACGGTTGCGCAAAGTTGGATGCAAATGAATCCGCTTGTTGAACTGGCACCGGGAGGCTCGAGTTGCCAGGTAGTGTATGCGGTGACAAGTGCGGCGCTAGGAAGGGGAAAGCGCAGCTATATCCTCGTGCGGTTTGAGACGGAATCCGTACTTGAAAGGGGTGCGATGAGGGTCCGAAGATGTTGTGATGGTGTCGGTAGGCGATGGAGAAGCTACCAGCACACAAGCACGATGGGACGACGGAGCGATTCTTGCGCTGTGTCGAAGAAGTGGCGGCTAGAAAGGGAAGGGTGAGGGAACAAGGGAGGAGGGGAACGAGGTGTATGTAGATAGCGGAGTGTGGTTGGAGAATGGCGAATGGCGAATGGCAATGGCAAAGGCAAACAGGCTGAGCCAGGTCAAGCGAGCAACAGCAAAGACAGGGTTCGTCAAAAGGGCAAATGCAGAAGGGACAAAAGGCCCAAAGAAGTCTAAAAGCTCAAGAATGGTTGACCGGCACCTCCTCGCAAAGGCCCAAAGCAAAAGCCAGAAGCGCACGGGCACGCGCGGCGATAGATTTGGGCAGTCAAGCAAAGCACGCACACAGCTCATTTTAAAGGGAGCAGAGAGAGAGAGAGAGAGAGAGACCAAGGGCCTCAAAAGAGTCGCGCTCTGCAGAGATTTCCCTGAGGCTTTCGCCGCCACAAACGACAGAACCACCAGCAGCAGCAGCAGCAGCAGCAGCAGCAGCAGCAGCCGTGTCGGAGATGAAATTCATCAATATTCAATGGCACGCAGTTCCGCAGCTGCCTGCTTCCAGAGCGCGGAGAAATTGGGCACTGCGTTGAGCAGCAAGCACATTCACCGAGGTGTTTGTTTTTTAGGCGTGTTTTTTTTTCCTTGCAATCCAAGAGAGAAAAGCCGAAAAGTGCAGCAGCTCTCTAGCTACCACAGCAGAGACCCTTTTGGAGTGGGTCCAACTGAGTTACGGAAGATCTGGCTGAGTTTCGACGCCAGTCCCGAATTCTCAGCTCGTCCAAGAGCAGAACGCTATAGCATGTGAACAAGCTTGCTTCGTAAAGGCTGAGTTCTTGAAGCGCAGTTGCTATCCTCGTTTTCGCCTTCTTTTGTCCAGCTGTTTCGAACTGACGCCTTTTTTGCTCGCTGACAATAAGCGAAGGTGAAGAAGGAACGAGGTGAAGCGAAGTGAATCAACCACAGACCCTGAGGATTCAGAGTTTTGTTTGTTTTCAGCTTGAACGCTGTTCTGGAACACAGGATCAGGCATTGGACCAGTCAACGCCCAAAAATCCATCGACTGTAGGGCCCAGCTGATAACGGGATCAGCGTCGCTGCTAAGAGTCTTGCGCGCTTGCCGGTCTCTTGTTGCAGAAGAAAAAACCTTGTGAGGCATCGGTTTGAGCTGTGCAGTGTTTGCCGTGCATTGCAGTCTTCGGATCGGCATGCTTGCATGTGGTGCTCGAAAGCCGCTTTAAAGCCGCATCTCCAGCTGTCTTGTTGCGCTTTGCCAAGCATAGATACTCTCTGCTAAGTGGTGATGTATCACTGTTCGAGCATGATGAATAAGGTGGACAGCAAAAGGGATATGCAAGGAAACCTTCTGCTCGAGGCTGCAGCCTTCCGGCTTCAATAGCTACAGTAGTCTCGGCTCGAGAAGCGCTCAGTGAGCCTCAGGCAAGATGCAGATCTCTCTTTGCTCGCGCCCTGAGGTGTCACGCTGTAGTTACCCTGCATGTGATCGAGCAAGCCACAGCGCTTTTGATTGGCGCGCTTCAGGCGACAGAGCAGAGCAAGTCTTGTTTTTAAATTCAATCCATTTTTTAGACCGCTTTTTTCTTGCCATTTTCGAGGCAAAGTTTTTGTCTCTCTGTTGGCTCTTGAAGGATCTGCTCTGCGTTCTTCGCGGCGATCATTCTCAAGAGGGATGGTGGCTTCCACGATGTCGTGGGAGAAGCAACGGCCGTTCCGATTGCTGACTCGTTCTAGCCCGACCGACGAGCGCGCGCGCATGCAACATCATTCTTCTCTCCGACAATCTGTCACTGCGAAGGGCGATCTTCCGGATGAACCGACAGCATTCACTACGCCGCGGTTGAACTTTATCTGACTCATGCTCTTCAAGCGCGCAGGATGAGCGCCACCAACATGCAGCTTTGAAGTCAACAACGTCTCGCACTTGGCAGCAGCAGATCCAAGACATGAGAGATGGTTGAGAGCGACACTTTCTCAGGGTCCAAGTCGGATCTCCCGATTCAAGCCTTTTGCAGTGTAGTCGTCACACATCGGTTACGCCGACATCAAAGACTCTTGCCGTATCGCTGTGACCAGACTCTCTCTCTCTCTCTCTCTCTCTCCAAGACAGCGAACAAGCGACTGAATAGATTGAATAGATCGTCGGCTCATAAGCTCGGCCCTTCCGCTCGTGCCCCTTCCCTTTGAAATCGAAACGCACGGATCGACCGCAACTCACTTGAACACGGACCCTCCGAACAAGTGATGAAAGTTGCGCTAGAGCCACCGAAAACGCAAGCGCTCCCCCTCCTCTCACGCGCACTCACGAGTCCCTCTCATCTCCGAATCCGCTCTCATTATCGATGATTGCTCCGCCGACGGGTCCGTGAGCCGGAGTCTGAAAGGATAAGAAGCTAGAGCTGTGTGGCGGTAACTATTGCCGCGAACCATGCACTCTTGTTGGTGGCGCGTTGGTGGGTGTGGGAGAGAGGCGCATCAAACAGGAGCAAGGTCCCTCTCCTTTTTTCATATCAGTGCAGTGCCGGCCTCGAGGTCTGGCAGGCTTGTAAGGAGCAAACGTTCCCACGCTCGACGGGCAACCGACCCACAACGGACCACTACATAAATATACACGCTTAGACGATCAATGGACGCCCCTCTGCGTCGTCCTTCGTTTTGCCATCCATCGCTCTCTCCCTCAAGCTGGCGTCCCCTGCCCGCATCGGATATTTCAAGCCTTATAGACCGGAGTCGCTTCTTCGATGTCGACTTGACTGCCAAGATGGTCAGGTTCAATCCAGGCCTCGATAGCGGGAGCATAACCATGCGGCTCACCGTATGTCTCTTGTTGGGTCTTCGACTTGTCTCGGTATCGCTTTGCGAATCACTTCAACGTGGACCTTCACTGCGAGAAAGCTTGGGACAGCTTCGCAGCTTCAATATGGCATCTGGGCAGCAAGAGATGATTCAAGATACTGCACCGGCGTTGTCAAAGTCATCTGGACGAAAACGGTCGCTGGATCGCAAGCGGGAACCCCGCGAAAGTGGAGAACACGACCGATACAAGCGAGACACGGAGAAGCATAGCAAGCCTGCCCATGATAGAGTGGCGGACGACGCTGCAATTGGTTCGAGTACTTCTCCATCAACGTCCACATCGTCACCAACTCTCCTCCAGCAGGAGCCATCTGATTCAAGCAACACCCCCTCTTCAGCTTCCACGACTTCTCAGTCCAACTCCTCGAGCATGCCTCTTCCGGGCTCGGTCTCAGCCAATGAAACCAGCACACTCGCAGGAGACAGCTCGGGTAACGGCGTCTCGGTCTCGAGCCTTCCGTCGTCGTCCAGCGACGGCTCCTCTCTTCAAGATTATTTTTCCTCGTCTCCCTCTTCAGGCCAAGACAGTCCCTCTTCCGCCCCCGGCACGCTACCGAATATAGACTTTGGCAGCATCAACCAGAACACTTCGCCAGATCAGAGCACGAACACCGCTCCCTTCCCTTCGAACGGTACAAGCACGACAACTCCTTCTACGGATGGTACGGTCTCGATGGACTCCCAGCAACCGTCGAAGCCTTCTCACAAGAAAGCAATCGCTGCCGGCGTAGCAGTCCCCATCAGTGTGATCGCGTTGGGCTTGGTAGCCATGTTGATTCTGCGAAGGCAGCGACAACGAAGAACCAAGGCTCAGCAGGTGCAGAGTTCCAACGGCAGTCCTGATGAAGAGATGACACACCTGCCCGCTCCTCAGCGTCCTTCGACTTCGACTCCTGCTCAACAGCAGACACCTGAAGCGGAAGGCAGCTCGAACTCGGGCCACGTCCAGCCACAGACACGACCAGCCAGCGCCAAAGGAGAGACGGAGAAGAACCCCTTCCAGCGAGGCTCGAACGAAGCCTCGATCGCCTCGCGATCGCCCAGAGCATCCACACAACAGACTTCTGTCTCGTTCCTTCCTTTACCTCCTGTACCCACCGATGCAAGCCTCGAACTAACACCGAGCTCCAGCGGCAACGTCGCAGCCATCTCCCCTGCCAGTGCATCACCACCATCCACTCGCAGCCCTAAACTGGGCAGAGGCAGGTCGTTGAAGCGCAAACCTGTTCCGGCGCTGTTGTAGACTGTAGAAAACATTTAAAAATGCTAGAAAGCTCAAGATTCCATCGTTACAGAGAAGAAGAAAAACGTACAGTACAGTAACGAACAAAGGTCGTGTGAGAAGGGCCTTGAGAATGGCGAAGTAGCAGTGTGAGCGGGTGTTGAAAAGATGCCGGTGGGCCAGGGTTGCGGAGCGGGCGGGAAGATGCAGGGTCCAATTTCTCAACTTTTTGTCGTCGGGCCATACAAAAACCGAAGTTTGGCCTGAGGTGGCAGTTGAGCAGTGTTGGGGTTGGTAGTGTGACTCTTTTTCTTTTGAAGGTGACTCTGCCTTTGGCGCGCGGGGGGGGCAGGGTTGAGCTTTCTCTCTCTTCTCGTCGATGGGATCCAGCATACTTAGCTTCCACCTTGATCACCTTTCGTCGCTGATTCCGGACCGTATAGCTGCTTGAAAGCACACAAGGAAACTTCCGCTCGCTCGTCGAACGAGGATCTGCGCACACAAAGATCCATTCTCTGCGACTAGAAGAAAGAACAGGCTGCTTTATCCAGACAGCTCGACACAGAAGCAGCGCCAAAAAAATGTCCTCACCATCCACTTCAACACCTTCAACTTCCCCCTCGTCATCCTCGTCGTTCTCTGCCACATCCACCGTCTCACCCTCCTCCTCCACCATCGCCGATCTCGTTCCTCCACCACCGCAACTCGACCACCTCCCCTCCTCCAGCCCGCGCTACATCTGCGTCGACTGCGGCGCCCACCTCGCGCTCCAGGACGAGCTCATCTCGAAGAGCTTCAGCGGCCGCGACGGCAAAGCGTACCTCTTCTCCTCGACCCTCAACACGACGCTGGGCACCAAGGAGGATCGACACCTGCTGACGGGCATCCACACGGTGTGCGATCTGAGCTGCAAGGGTTGCGGCAGGACGCTCGGGTGGTACTACTGGAAGGCGTGGGAGCAGAGTCAGAAGTACAAGGAGGGCAAGTGGATCATGGAGAAGGTGGCGCTGTGCAAGGTCAATGCGTGGTAGAGCGGAGGGGTTGGAAATGGTGGTCGAAGAAGTGGTCGTTGGGTTATCCCAGTGTTTTCTTGTTACTTCGCATTCGCATGTCGTTCTTCTCTCGCAAAGCAAATCTCTGTGCTCTTGTTTCATGTGGATAACATTGCCAAAGTTTGTGTTGCTCTCCTCAACAAGCAGCCGCCTTCTAAGCCTCTACCCCCTCAACCACCCCAATCCCGCTGCCCCTGAACACAGTAATCCTCCTATCCTTACCCCCCGCCACCACCTCCTGACCGTCCTTGCTCCAATCGAGCGCCAACACCCCGCTCTCCCCCACCTTCGCCGCTCCCGCTCCGGTATCCAACGTGAAAAGCGCCTTCCTGCTGCTCCTCGAATCCCACACCTTCACCGCGGACTCGTTGCCGCTGCCGCTCGCGAACAGGTGCGCGTCGAGCGGATGCGTCGCCAGCACGTCGACGGGCCCGCGGTGCGCGTTGGCGATGCTGACGCCGCGCGTGGTCGAGGCGGACGAGCGGACGTCGAACAGGTGGATCGTGCGGTCCATCGTGCCCGTGAGCAGGGTGGAGGAGGAGAGTTGGGCGAGGCAGAGGATGGGGCGCGATTCGGCGGTGGACGAGGGTAGGGAGAGCGAGGTGTGTGTGATGCCGCCGGTGGCGAGGTCCCAGCCTTTGAGGAGGCCGTTGTAGCCGACGCTCCAGGCTCGGTTGCTGTTCTTACCGCTGGAGGAGGAGGAGCGTTCGAAGAGGAGACCGGTGACGCGCGAGGTGGGGGTGAAGACGTTTTTGGCGCCTGTGACGGCGTGTGCGGTAGGCGTGGCGTGGTAGAGCGTCATTGTGGGTTCGATCTGACCCGGTTTGGTGGTGGATCGCGAGGGTTTGGTGGAGCTGCTTCCGTTGGCGGTCTTGCGACGTTTGGTTGCGCTAGACTCTTCTTCGTCTTCGTCTTCCACATACGATTCGATCGCGCTCGAACCGAGGGGGAGATCGTCCCACACAGCAACGATCCCATCCCAGCCTCCAGTCAGCACGCTCGCCCCCTGCGGACCCTGCGCAGCATCCACCGCGCCGATCGGCGCATTATGCGCTTCCCCCGCCCACTTCCTACTGCCCTTCCACACATCCTCCTCCTGCGCCACGCTCCACAGCTGCACCTTGCCATCCATGCCACCGGTCACGATCGCCTCGCCATCCGGCGTCCAGACCGCACTCGTGAGCGACGTGTTCTTCCCACCCTGCACCGTAGCCTTGTTGATCGTGCTCAGCGTGAACAGCGCCTCCGTCGGGTCTGCGGGCGAGAACAGGCGTACGCTCCCATCGTAGCTGCTCGTCATGTAGATCCTACCCTGCGCGTAGGAGCAGTCGACCGACGCTACCCAGTCGTCGTGCTCGAACGCAGCCAAACGCGTGGGCGGGAGCGTAGAGCGCACGTATTCGATCGTAAGCGTAGACTCGGACGTCAGCCCACCCGATTCGAGGTACTCTCCCAGCGTGGTGCGCAGCAGCGAAGAGTCGATGATAAAGTCGAACGGCACCGCTGCGCCGCTAGCAGAGGTGGAGGAGACGAGCTTGTTGACTAGTGTAGAGAGGTGCGTACGACGCCACGAGACGGGGACCATGTAAGGTCCCGTTGGGATTGCATATTGGGACAAGGAGGTGGTGAGGATGATAGGCACCGTTTGCTCTGCTGGTGTGGAGGTAGCGGCGGCGGAGGAGGCGAGCGCCGGAGAATCGTAGTCGTTGATTGCGCTCATGGCTGCTGGCGTTGCGGCTCTGTGAGGGCGGTGATGGACGGCGAAGATATGTGGTCGAGATGATGGGAGTGCGAATCAGGACGATGTGGAACATTTTCCTCTCACAAAAACTTCTTCTCAAAAAAATAAGAAAATTGTGACTTTTTGGTAGTCCGACTTCCGAACCTTTTCTTGAGCTGCAGCTCTCGACATTTCACTCTCAGACCCAGCCGCTAAGAGATGGTGTTGCACAACCACGAGCTGAGACGCTATGCACACTCTGACCACAGGCTCGAAAACCGCTTGATCAAAGAGAATGCATTGATGTATGCATCTGACCGGCCTGGATCGAGTCCTACGTTGAAGCCGGCGCCGGAACCCGCAAATCGACAATGACCGGTCTGCAGTGTCCACACAAAGCAATGAGCAGCGTTGTACGCAAGGCAAATGATTGTCAGTCTTACCATCCTGCCCACTCTCTCTAGCACATCACCCGAAGGCAACTCACTTGCAAACGACGGTATAAGAAACTACCATCCCAAAAAACCACATCGAAACAAAAGGCAAATTTCTCTCTCTGTCAGCATCTCCTCCCCTATCTCTCCCTTTTCTCTCCTCCTACTTACAAATCCGCTTCAAGTTCCACATCTCCTGATCGTACTCGACCAGCGCTGCGTTGACCAGCACCGTCTCTTCATCCTCGCTCTCGCCCTGCTTCAACAGATGCACGCCTCTCGCCTCGTGTATGTGACCAAACACGTGCAGCAGCGGCCGTATCGCATCCGCGGACCCAGGGGGGGCCGTTAGTCGGCGGGTGAGCTCTTCGCAGCCTACAGGGGTGCCGTCGTGGATGGCGTCGAGTTTGCCGAGGGTGTGAGGGGGCGTGTGGGTGATGAGGAGGTCGATGTCGGATGGTATGCCGGCGTGGATTTCTGTTGTGAGGTGTCAAGGGGTGAGAGGAAAGGGTGGTGAGAAGATAGGTGATGGTGAGCGGCAGTTCGAATGAAGAAGAGGGGGTAAAGAGGGGAATACGCACGTCGAGCCTCTTCACCACGCTCATAGTTCCAAGCCCAATCATCGAACACGGGCGACCACTGTTGTTTTTTTCACCCCCAAAGAAAATCTCTCGTCAGTTCTTCTCCTCTTCTCTCCTCTTCAACACCCTCTTTCCTTCCACTGCTTACCGGACTACCCCACACCTTCCACCTATGATGTTCCGTCTCTGATCTATCCACCGTAAATTCCCACGCTTCGTTATCCAGATACTTGATCCCTCCCAAATTGTCCGCGCTTAGGATCTTTGCTGCGCGCTCGACATCGTCCGGCGCATCCGAGACGTTGAACTTGGCGTTCAGAGCACGGCCCTGGGTCTCGTAGAAGTTCTTGGCTGTGCAGGCTGCGAAGTCGTGGTTGCCGCATACGAAGACTTTGACTTTGTGCGGTAGAGATCTGTTTGACCAGCAAAGAGCGTCAGCAAGAAAACCTCGGTAAGGTGGAAAAAAGGGGGAGAAGGGACTTACTTCAACCACTCGACCTGAGCCTGTAGATCATCAGGCTGGCCGAGCGTCGTCAGGTCACCAGCGTGGAGCAGCACGTCTCCGTCCGGTACGGGTGTGGTTTGCGAATGCGAGTCCGAAATCAACACGAACCGGACCCATTCCGGACCGGGTACAGAGGGAGGTGAAGCAACGTCGTAGTCGACGTATACACGTGTGTCGCGTTTCGAGCCTGTGATCGCTGACATTGCGCAACGTAACCCAGAGACGAGAGAAGTTGGTGTGAAGGAAAGGGATGTTGGGAAGACAAAAGCCGGCGGCTATTTAACCAACTGTGGCTCGTGCATGGTTATCTCTCGAGACCCTGGAGCCGGTAAACTATCAAGCGCGACTCACAGCTCGCTAACGACTTTCCGACAGAGGCCACGGCATACCGGATTCCCGTACTCTACACACACTGATACGGAACACTCAGCGCCGAGAGAGAGTATATGCGAAGAAAGAGTGCCATCGAGACCGACAAATACAAATACATGCTGTGCAACAAGAGATCAAACAACGAATGCGATGCAGACAGAAGAGACGTGAGAACGAAGCGAGGGAAAAAAAAAAAAAAGGCAAAAGTGACTCGAGCAGCTGTCATCAAAAGTAGACCCTGATCGCTTGATTAAGGTAGCTCTCGGTCGGACAGTATGGACATTTGAAGCGGCTGTTGGTCGTACAAACAAGAAGACGTCACACGTTAGCGAACCTCGATCCATCTCATCCCTTCGTTTCGCCTCTACAACTTACCCATTGCCCTTGGCCAACCTAGTCAGCGTCTCCAGGCAAAGCACGTGTCCACACGCCAGCATCATCGGCGGGTTCTGCTCCGTGCCTTGCTCCTTGGACACGGGGCAGGCAAAGATCGAGTGGAAGCGTAACCTTGTCGGTAGTGGGATCTCGATCTGTGTCAAGCAGAAGCGTGGACGTCGCGAGATTGGTCAGTATCACCACGCTCACACGCAAACCTCACCAACATGGCTCTTTCCACTTACCGGCAACTCATCGGCCTGACTCCACTCGTTCCCCCTCTCCTTCATCACCGCCTTGACCTTGATGATCTTGTTCAGCGCTCCTCCGGCGCCCACCTCTACACCAATAGCCAGCGGGGCGTCCTTGGCGATCTGGTTCCTTGCGCAGTATTCCGCCTTGAACAGCGGCTCGAGCAGCGGCGCGTGGACCAGATTGGCATCCAGCAGCGGCCGATAGACCAGCGGCACGGTAGGAATCAGATGCTCGACAGGCACCGAATCCAATCCTTCCGGACCGTACGCTGGAGCCGGGATGAAAGCAGGCAAAAAGGCCAGCAACGTAAACAGGCGCTGGATCTCGGCCAAGTGTGTTGCGCGGAAAGGTTGGAAGTGCTCTCGACCGTACGCGAGAGCTCGTTCGACGTTGGTGTGCGCCTCTGGGGCATGAGCCAGATCTGTCGCAATTGTCTCCGTCCCCTCTGCTGCCGTCATCGTCTGCACAGCGTTCAACTGATCAACGGAGGCACTCATCATCTCCACATTCTCTCCATCCGGATCCCCATTCCCCGCCGCCGCATCATCGCTCCCCGGCAGGATCGCACCCGCAGCGATACGAACAAATTGACTCCTATGCAGCGCAAACTCCAACCCACTCTTTCTCGTCCTCAGCCAGTCCCTTTCCTGCTCAGCCCAGCCGATCGCAGGTCGAAGATCGCCCCTCGCCATCGCAGCTACGACGTTGTGCAGTTCGACGTACAACCCTTCCGTTCCGGGCGAGAGGGGAAGCTTGGCCTCTGCTGCAAACTTGTAGCTCGTCGACCAGTCGCCGTTGCGCTGGAGGTGGTTGAAGATGACGCGTTCGAGAGCGGTCTGCGCTTCCGGAGAGGAGAAGAGCGAGGGATCGGCGACGCCGTCGACGGGGATGGGGAACTTTTTGTCGAGCGCCTTGGTGGATTTGGAGAGCGCGGCGTGGAATTCCTTTTGACGCTCCAGGATGGACCTCTGTGCCGTTTCGACGGACGATTTGAGCTCGGCGAACACCACGGCCGGCTTGGGAGGTGATGAGGAGGAGGAGTTGGAGATGGCAGCTTTGGCAGCTTCGACTTGGGCGATGAGCTTGTCGATCGAGTCGTGGACGGAAGGCTGCGTGGCTGCTGCTTTGGCGGACGTCGAATTGGAGTGTAAGCCCGGTGCGCGCTTGGCGACTTGTTCGAGTGACTTTTGTATTGCCTCCATTGTGGATGTAGTGGCGGCTGTCTACTGAAGATGGACTTGTGAAGGGTTGGTTGCGATACGACGAGGTACTGGTGACTGAGTGAGCAATCCAGACTGCGAGGCGAAACACGAAGACGCAGACGGGAGCTGCGGCTTTTAAGCTGAAGGCGGTCTTGAGTTACGATTCTGCTCGTGATATAGATGTTGATGTTGCGATGATGGTGTGAGTTAGATGGAGGTGTATGATACGGTGTGCGAGTTGATCTCGGTCAGGGTCACAAGGCGTGTGTGTGGTCAGGGCGCACTGAGCTGTACAAAAATCGCAAATCTCAGCGACACAGCAACTGCAACCGCGATTTTTTTTTCCCGCAGCGCTGACTCAAAAGCGGAGCTGCAGCCGTGCATTTCGCGCATCACACTGAGATTCCGCCCGTCCCCTGTCTCTCGATAAAGCGTCTAAGGGTACTGGACCGATTCATGCCGCAATTTGCAGCGGGTGCGTGTGGAGAAGCGACCGCTTCCAGCAGCGACCACAACCTCATCCTTCAGTTCTCTTTCCACAAGGCAGGTCGCACCTCTCTTCTTTCTCGTTCATGATTAGCATAGAGATCAAAATTCCATTGAGACAAAAGACCTATCGCTGCACAAGGCAAGCAAATGAATGTGGGGGTGTGTGCGCAGCGCTCAATCCACCACGACATAGCGACTCTTGATCGGCCTCTTCTTGACTGTTCCCGTCCTTGATCCTCCAGGCGGTGGAGGAGGGGGCGAGCCAACTCCCGCTGGCGTCGATGCACCCGAGCCTCTGGATGCCGCCGCACCACCCATCGGCGGCTGCGAAGCAGGAGGCATCGAATGGTCCGCCAAGTTGCTCCTCGCCCTTGTCAGACTTCCCATGCCAGGCGGTCCGCGGTTGGGTGCCAAGCCAGAACTGCCCTCTTCGCGACCCTCGCTGATCGGAGGCGTCGATCGGCCCATGGTGAAGCTGCCCGACGGTGGTCTACGCATGGGCGGGGCACTCGCCGTTCCAGCGCTGCGGTCCGGTTGCGAAGCTGGGCTCGCTGATTGAGCTCTGGGCGGTGGTGGGGGTGGCGTGTTGGCCGCGCTTCCGCTGTCGCCCACTTTCTTGTTGACCCATCGCTTGAGCTCCTTGTCGTAGACGAAGCTCGTCTCTTCACCCAGATGCGCTTTCTTGGCTTTGGCCTGCGCCTGTTGAGCTGCGCTATCGGTGCTCGGACTGCGGCCCCACAGTCGACCGAACCACGACGGCGACGACTTGAGCTCCTGCTTTTTATCGTCGTTGGCACTCAGAGTGCTAGACGCGTCGTCCTTCTTGGCGTTCGCGTCGCTCTGCTTGGTCGCATTGGTAGCAGCCGAGCTTGCGACGCTGTCCCTCCTCGATGCATCTCCTGCCTCCGAGCTGGCCTCGCCTGCCCCACCGGCGTTGCGAGCCTTGCTGCGGCTGCTCGAGTTGCCCAAGCCCAGATCATCATCGTCCTCCTCTTCCTCCTCCTCTCCTCCAGCGTTGTTGCGACCATACGAAGGCGCGTACTGGTTGCCTTGCGATGGCGGCTGTGGTGTTCGACTATCAGACGACAGCGCATCGAAGGGTGATACGAATCCACCTTCGTCGCCACCCTCGAGAGCGCCGGCAGCGTCGACATTGCTGACAAACTGAGGCCTTTGCGCTCCATGCGGATCGTAACCGTAGAACGGAGTCTGACCAGGAGCTGAGTAGCCCTCGCCGTCACCTGCCTCCTCGCCACCCGTCTCTCCTGCATTGGCTTCCTCTCCATACGTGTCGCCGTACCCACCATAACTGCTACCGCCATAGCCTCCGTAGGCACCATAGCCGC
The DNA here is from genome assembly GCA_001748505.1 of Sporisorium iseilematis-ciliati. NCBI lineage: Eukaryota > Fungi > Basidiomycota > Ustilaginomycetes > Ustilaginales > Ustilaginaceae > Sporisorium > Sporisorium iseilematis-ciliati. The sequence goes on along the minus strand of MJEU01000149.1, from coordinate 11,538 downwards.
CATACCCGGCCGCACCGTATCCAGCCTCCGAGCCTGCAGTGGTACCCACAGCATCCGTGCTCGGGCGACGAGAGCTGTCGCCATTCCAAGGAGCCGTCTCCGAGGTGAAGCTCGTCTCTGCACCAGGACCACCGTACGTCGATGAGACTGCCGACGACACTGTCGAGAACGCCTGGCCTGGACCATATCCCTGATGCGAGCCAGCATTGAGATTTGCGCCAGGCCCGTACATGTTCCTTGGCGCTTCAGAGCTCGATCGCACGCTGTCTCGATCAAAGTTGCTGGCCGCTTCGCTGCCGTTGCCGTTGCCGTTGCCGTTGCCGGAAGATCTCGGCTGCGGCCAGTCGCTGTACGGGTCCGAGTTCAACGGACGCATCGACAGCGCTGTAGAGGAACGGTGCTTGGGTGAAGCAGCACGCTTGGTAGCGTTGCGGAAGTCCAGAGCCGAACCCGAACGCGACGTCATCCCGCTAGGCGATCCCGCGCGCAGTTCGTTGAACGACGGCTGCCTCGTCATACCTCCCGACGCTGCATCCGGAGTGATGGCGCTGTAGTGCGAGAATGGTCCGATGCTCGACGACGCCGAGCCCTTGCTGTTCTTGTTGGGCGAGTCGGACTCCACTCCTCCATCCTCTCCGGCGATAAACTTGGTGAAGCGACCTTCAAGCGCACCCCACACGCCGTCGAGGGTGGGTCGCTGCATCTTGCGCGTCACCCAGTTGCCGCCCGCGCCCGCCTGTGGTGCGCCGACGAGGCGGTCAGATAGCTGCTTGGACTGCGAAAGCAGCGTCGAGTGCAGGTACGGCGAAGACTTGCACTGCTTGAGACACTGTGCGATCGCCTCGCAGTACTTTTGCGCCTTGCCCACCTCGCCCAGATCCGCAAGCTGTTGAGCGTACACAAGCTTGTAAGCCTGAAGATGCGGGATGCCGGGGAACGGCTCTTGTCCCTTGACAGGCGGAACGAGACCTTGGGCGAATTCGAGCACCTCGGTCATCACGATGCCGTCCAGGTCCTGTACAAATGCCGCAGATGCTTTGGGGTTCGACAGACCCAGCAGTGTAAATCGAGCACCGTTCGTGTCCGCTCCGCCCATGGGCGAGGTCTGGGGCGAGAGGAGGTAGCAGAAGTGCGCGGCCTCGATCAAGCCACGCGTGCAGAGTCCATCACCAATGGCCGTCAGAGCCGCAGAATCGCTGGCGCTGCGGTTGCTCGCCACGATGGCAGCCGACTCTTTCCAGCTGGGAGGCGCTGCTGACGTCGAAGCCGACTCGACTGGCGCAGGCTGCAGACCGCCCATCTGGCCAAGTTGGGTCTTGGTGCGAAACAGGTCAAAGATCGAGACAGGATCCTGGCCCGAGAAGACATTGTAAGCAACCTTGAGACCCTGAAGATCTCCCTGCCCAGAACCGACGAGCGATGCTTCGGCAGCACCGACCTCCTGCTCGATAAAATCGCTCACCACTTCCTTCCAGCACTCCTTGTCGACGCAACTGGCGATGGTCATGGCATGCGCCCACATCTTTTGCGCGACAGCGTACTCGACTGCTTCACGTCGTTCACCGCGCAGCAGCATGGCTTGCACCTTTTGAAGGAAGCCAGTGCGCAGCTCGTGCGACGTGACGACGCTGCCATCGGTGCCGTCGCTCTGTGAAGTGGAAGTGACGGACATGGCGAACGGACCAGTGGACGCGGAATGCTGCGTCGGCGTGTCGGGTGCGACGATCAAAGATCGCACGCCTTGCTCGAAGGCAGTCGAGCTCGTCTGGCCATCGTTCTCCACAAGCAGCCTCAAAAGTCGCAAGAGCAATACCTTGTCTTCCGTCCTGCGAGCTTCGAGCTCACCATCTTGCTCGGGCGACGCGGCCTGGCTGCCCTGGTTGGATCCCGTGGACGAGCCAGAGAACGAAGGTCGTCGACGCAGGTAGCCGACGCCGGCAGACAGATCCTGGATGCGCTCATCGAGATGCTTGATTAGGATCGCCTTCTTGCTCTTGTTGGCCGAGCCAGCGCCCGTTGCCCGCGAAAGCGCATTGGTGCCGGCTGCGCCTTCAAACACGGGACCAGGGAAGCTCAACGGATCGAAAGCGGTCGCATATGCAGACGATGGCACGAGCGACGAGAGCGCCTGAATCTTGACCTGGGTTGGGTAGCTCGATGCGTTGTACGAGTAAGAGCCGTACACGCTTCCAGTGGTACCGGCGCCGTCAGCTCCGTCGACCGCTGAAGAGCCGCGCGACGTCGGAAAGTAGCTGACCAGCTTGCCGCCGATACCAAAGCTGGCGATCGGAACGGTGGCGCCTCGCATCGTCTGAAGCATGTCTGCGCTCGCCTCGGATGCGGCCTGCGAGCGTGCATCGCTTGCGACGCTGTGCGAACCCTGCCCTGTTTCGGCTGCATTGGAGGAGTATGGATCGTGCGGTGCGTAGGGCGAAACAGGCATGTCGCGCGTGTTGCCGTACCCATACTGGTGCGGGGATCCCGCGCGTTTGGCCGAGTCAAAGTAGTTGCCTTCGTCAGACTGCTGATGGAACTGATCCGGTTGAGCGTAGACTTGGTCGGCGCCAGAAGCAAGCTCTCGTTGGCCTTGCGCGTCGCCATCATGGGCAGCGTATGGATCCGCAGAGAAGTCGCTGGAAGGAGGCGGACCGTACGGGTCGTAGCTGGTGTGCGAAGCAGCACCACCCTCTGGTTGCATGGCAACATCGTTGCTGGATACTGCTGCCGGGCTATATGGATCATGCGCCATGTCGTTGCCATACGGCGCCGACGAAGCACCAAGCCAGCCGCCCTGATCATCCTGAGCGGCCAGCGGCGTCTTTGCTTCAGGATCGTCTTCGCCGGTTGCATCAGCCTCGTTTGTCTGTTGAGACCTTCGAGCGCCTCCATAGACGTCAGTGGATGGACCGTAAGGATCATCGTTCGCGGTGCGATTCGAGTCGTGAGCATAAGCGCTGTACTCCCCTTGTGCCTGAACTGGCTCGTCCGAGGCAGAGTACTGTTGCTGCGTGTCGTACTGGCCGTAGTGGTTTTGCGATTGAGTCTCGGTCGCTTGCTCCACAGCTTGCTCATCCCAGTTGTCCCAATCGGAGCTCTGCTGAGCGGCAGCGGGCTGATCGTGACCGTATCCGCCTTCTGCATCGTACTGGCCATCTTCGCCAGACTCGAAATCTGCGCTGTAGCCGTAGGAGTGCGCTGGTGCCTCCGGCGTCGCTGCGTCCTCTCCCAGATATCTGTTCTCGCCGTTCGAGCCTTGGTCGGCCTCGCCGTGCTGGTCTCGGTCAAGGTCGAGACGGTCGAATGCGTTGACAGCATCATCGACATCAACAGCCTCGCGCATTTCGGTCTGAGTCTGGCCGATGCTTCCGGTCGGGCCATAGCCGTGCTCGGACTCGTCAGTGACCGTCAGTGTCGGGAGCGAATCGTCACCACTGTTGAAAGCGGGAGGAGTAGCAGCAGCCTGTTCGAGCGAGTCGACCCATGCGGAGGCTGGTTGCTTGTAGGTGTTGGGAGGCGTATCTGTGGATCCCAGCAGTGGCTGAGATTGCTTCCTGGGGGTCTCGACGCCGCTCGACAATGCAGGCGCTGGCTCTGTTGTCTCCTGTTGACTCTCTTCTTCGAGCGAGAGGGCCGATGTATGACGCTTCGGCGGAGCAGAGGACAAGGAGGAAGTTGAGCCGTTCTGAGCGTTGCGCGATGACGATCGAGAAGGACCTCTGGGAGGACCTCTAGGCGGACCTTGGGGTGGACCTTTGGGTGGGGGTGGCAAAGTGGCAGCTTGGGTAGTGGGTACAGCAGGTGCGGCGTCGTACCCATTGCTGGCAGCCGTCGGTGGATCGTACGGGCTAGGTGCGCGTGCCAATTGCTGATTCTGAGTGCTTGTACTGTCACCGAGAGCCGCTCCGTATGCACCGACATCGTAGCTGGACGGAACGGCCTGCGTGGCCTCTGCGCCATAGACGTTACTTTGATCCGACCATGTCTGCTGATGTGCTTGCTGTGGCTGCTGTGGCGGAGCATATGGATCATACGCCTGGCTTTGCTGCTGTTGTGCGTACGGATCCGACGTGGGCTGCTGAGGCGCATAGTCGCTGCTGCCATAGGCAGAGTACGAGGGCTGAGCATCAGCGCCATACTGATCCTGTGAGCCCTGCTGATACCCCGGAGCTGCACCGTACGACTGGCCGGCTGTAGTTGCATCATAACCGTAGTCCTGGTGCTGAGCGTAATCGCCGTATCCATTCGTGGTCTGAGCGGTGTCCTTGTACTGCGGATCAGCTGCGTACGCATTGGCATCATAGCCTTGCTCAGCAGCCTCGCCTGCACCGTTCGCAGATGGAGCGGCAGCGTAGGGGTCGGCGGTGGCATAGTTGGTGTAGTCTTGCCCGTCGTAGTTGTACTGATTGCCGTCATGCTGTCCATTTGCCTGCGATTGGTGCTGATCGTAGCCTTGCTGCGTGTAGTCGTGCTGTGCATAGTTATTCTGGTCGTAGCCCTGCTGAGCGTATGCCTGTTGATCATAGCCCTGCTGTTCGTATCCTTGCTGCTGATCATAACCGTACTGCTGATTGTACCCTTGCTGATGGTCATACCCTTGCTGCTGGTAATCGTAGTTCTCACCATAGCCGGCCTGCTGCTGTGAATAGTCGTATTCTTGCGACTGCTGCTGATCATATCCGTACCCTTGTTGCTGACCATAGTCGTAATCGTGCTGGTGGTGCTGCTGTTGCTGATCATAGTTCTCTTGATCATGCCCGACAATCTCGGACTGTGCATGCCCGATGGGTCGACCGTATGAATCGAACTGGGGCTCTGTCGCAGCAGCAGGCGTTGGATCAGCACCTTGTTGATTGAGCCAAGACAAGGAGCCCTGACCACCATCTTGCGCGCCGAATGGATCTGCCGGTTGTGCGTCGGCATGCTCTCCTCCGTTGACTGCTGCAGCTGCAGACTGAGCGAGTTGATCGGCACCCGAAGCAAGCCAATCATCTTGATAGCTCGAGTCGCCGAACAAGCCACCTGGCGAAGCTGGACCTGAAGAAGGGCCACTCGTCTTTCCATCAGTGGCAGGGACGGTCAGACCTTCTGTCGACGGTGCAGCCGATGACTGAGCAGCTTTTGATGGAGTCGATTCGGGTGCACCGAAGAGCGAGTTGACTGGATCGGCAGCAGAAGAAACGCCATTGGAATGAGTGGTAGTTGTAGCACCGGACGATCCGAACAAATCTGGCTCTTCTTCGGCTTCGGTGAGCTGTGTGAGAGACGAGGTGGCGTTGGAAGCAGCGATGCTAGAGAATGGATCATCGTCACCGGCAGAGCCGAATAGAGACGCGGCGATGCCGACACTGGGTTTGGGAGCGTGGCCTCTTTTGAACGGCGCTGCCGAGGGAGGAGGAGGCTGAAGCGAAGTCGTGGGAGCGGCAGATTCCTCCTCTGCAGCTGTGGTTGGTGCTGCTGCAGCCGCTACGGCCGGCAGATCTGTCTCTACCCTGTCGGCCGCTTGTTGTTGTTGTGGTGGTGAGCTGCTCATGACGGCCAATGTGTTTGAGCGTGTTTGTTACGAAGACATGAAGAGGCGGGTCGGGGTCGAGCTTGAGCGAGCAGCAATTGGTGCTAGGGTCGGGGGCTTGTTCAGTAATGGTGGACAAGTCGAGAGAAAGCCCTGAGTGCGCGAGCGTTGTCAGTGATGGTGGATGTCGAAACCTCGACTTGTTGGTGAGAAGACAAGGGTCTGCCTGCGTCTCGCGATGCTGTTGGCCGCTGCGGAGAGAAACAAGCGCCGGCTCCTGCTTCGAGGTGCAGAACCTGTTGTGTTTCACCTTTGCGACTCTCGGGCCACGTCTCAAACGAAATTCTCAAGAGGCGCAATTGCAGTCACATCATCGCGCCAGCCCTGACGTGGCGGTTCCGAAGCTTTCTACGTTTGCTTTGCTGTGACAAGAATGCAAAGTTTGAGCTTCCACTGCGAACGCATGTCACACTCGCCGCTTCTAACGCGAGACAGAGACTCGATTCGCCATCAAGCGACGGTCTGCCTTTGTCATCTTCAACTGCAACCAAGAGGCTGGTGAGACAGAAGCTGGCTGTGGGCAGTCAAAATTTGGAGCGGGCGAAAGAGTCGGACCTCGGCGTTGCTGAACCGGCATTTTTCGCAAGATGTTGATCTCACTAGTCTGACATCTTATCTTCGAAAAAATCGCAACTCAGCCTCCACTTCGAAGCTTCCTGCATCTTTCCTCCTCGCCTCCTCTCACGGTGTCCATCCTTCTACCACCACCGTCCTGCTCTTCCTGCCACAGGGCCACATCCATCACGATGGCAGCCATCGCTTCGACCTCATCCATGACCATCGACAATATGGACGCAGCCGACCGAGCCTGGGCCATCCAGGAGAACAGATTCCGAGCTCGTGCTCGACTCCGTCTCCAAGCAAGAGCACGCAAACCTCGAAGCCTTCTCTCCAACAGCAACAACACTACCACATCAACCAATCCCACCACAACTGCACCAAACGAACCTGCATCCAACATCCCTTCCATCGGACCCAACGCCAACCTCCGCACCGTCCCAGCCACCAGTCGCAACGCGCAACTCGACCCGGCACAGCTCCAAGTCGTCGGTAGTAAAGGCAATGTCGCCCGCACACGCAAGGTCGAAGGCGAGATACCTTTACAGCGAGACAAAGCGTTGGGCGACTACATCGAATTCGACCTGTCCAAACTGCACAACAGCAAAGGTGGTTTCCTCATCGACGATGAAGATCCCGCTACCTCCCGAAAGACTCTCGACGATCTACGCAAAGAAAAAGAGCGAGAAAAGCAACGCATGCGAGAATACGCCGAGCCAGGCATCTCGCTCGATCGTCAGACCCGACCGACGTGCGAAAGCTGCGGCAGTCCAGAGATCATCGACCATCCGTTCAAGAGGGTCTTCGGCATCTACGTATGCCGCAAGTGCGAGAAGGAGAAGCCCGAAGTCTACTCGCTCTTGACCAAAACAGAAGTCAAGGAAGACTACCTCCTGACAGATGCCGAGTTGAAGGACGAAGAGCTGCTGCCCCATCTGCTCAAGGCGAACCCGCACAAGGCGACGTACTCGAACATGATGCTGTTCTGTAGGAAGCAGGTGGAGGAGTTTGCATTTGGGCCGGGGAAATGGGGCAGTGAAGCAGGGTTGGACGAAGAGTTTGAGAGGAGGGAGGAGGAGAAGGCGAAGAAGAGGGGGAAGAAGTTTCAGCAGGGGTTGGCGGATCTGAGGAAACGGACGAGGGATAATGTGTGGCAGAGGAGGAAGGATGAGGAGCACGTTCATGAGTGGGAGGAGGCCGAGGAGAGGGGCAAGGCGGTCCAGCGGTGTACGGTGTGCGGGTATGCGGTCGAGGTGGAAGTGTTTTGATGGCGTTCAAACCCTCAGGCTATGGATCTATGGATAGTACTGTCTTGCAATGCATCGGGATCCCTACAAGTCCTCCACACTCACGGGAAGATCTCCGCCATCATCAGAGCCACCGTGCTCGACCAACCCGTAAAAGGATATCCTCTCTGACCGTGACCGTCCGTCGGGTTGTACTGTTCAAACACGTACCCCGTCCTGCTGTACTCCTTGAACGTGTTGTCGACGACATTCCTCCTGAGCTGTTCGTAGATCTGCTGAGCTTTGGCCTGATGTGGGCCCGACGTGGTCGCGTACTTGTTGCGAAGCGCACGGAGGCTGAGATAGCTCATATGGACCCAGATGGGACCGCGCCAGTAGTTGTCGCCTTGACCGAAGAATTCGTCCTTGGGGCTGAGGGAGCGGATGCCGAAGGGTGACCAGAGCTGGTCCGGATCGGAAAGCAGGTCAAGCACGTCGCCGAGGTGAGGGGAGTCGGGAGCGAGCAGTTCCAGCATGAAGGGGAACAGCGAGACGTAACCAGCGTGACAGACGTGGTACGACTGATCGTGCTCGTCGACGCTCGCATCGCAGTACATCTTGTTCTCCTCGCTCCAATGCAGATCGTCCAGGTTCGCGACAATGTCGGCATGGTGACGCTCGTACTCTTCGACGTCATCCTCCCTGCCCAGCACGCGTGCGATCTTGGCCATAGTGTCGGCGAACAATCCCATCCACGAATGCAAGTCGACATGCAGCTCGCCAGTGTGCGCAACAGGTGCACGTGGGAAATCGTCCAATCCACTCGTCAAGACATGCTCCTTGGTGCGACCCCGCCATCGATACGCTTCGTGCTTTGAGGTGGCTTCACGATCCCACTCGCGAATCTCTCCGCGTTGCGTGCGGCGGAACCAGCGGTAGTGACGGCGCAGCTTGGGATAGATCTCGCGCAGAAAAGCTTGACCGAGCGCCGTCGAGGCAAGCATTTTCTCAGAGATGGGAGCGTCATCGAGCGCTTCAAAGTCGGCTAGCGCTTGTTGGTTGCCGAGTGTAGCGGCGGTGAGTCCAGCTTTTTCGATGCGAGCCACGAGACGGTCGACGTAGGCACTGACTGCCAGGATGAGCGTGGGCGGGTTCCCGTACTGCGGATACTGCGTTTGGAAGCCATCGGGTACACGCGACCTGGCTTCGTCACCGAGAATCTGCTCGCGCGCCACCCAGCCGTCTTGGTCGATGAGCCTGATCCAGCTGCGCAGGATGTCGAGACTGAGATCGTTATCCCACGCGCCAATGTGAGCCAAGTGGAAACCTTCGTCCCAGTAGAATCCACGCGGAAAGATGTTTCTGCATGGCGTTGCGGTGAACAGCTGTTCCGGCTCGGTGGGCTGCGGGTTTGCCTGGCCATGCACCTCAGGATCGTACACACCGGAGCCGGTTTCCGAGTCGTACTCGTGCCTGAAAGAGCGGTCGACGATAGCCGAGCCGTGATAGAAGCCGATCCCACCCGTGATGGACGAAGTGAGGTCGCGTGCAAACTCGATTTCCTGTGCAGAGTAGTTCTTGGAGCCGAGACGGAGAGCTCGCTCGAAACGAGAGTCGTACGCCTCGCGAGATGCCTTGAGCGCCTGCGTCAGTCCAGCCGACGAGAGGAGCTCGCCCTTTGGCGTCGAAGCGCTGTCGTAGAAGACGTCAAAGGTAAAGTTGCCGGTGAAGGATTTCTGGACGGCAAAGATGGTGGAATCCGGAGCAACTTGGTCGGAGAGCTGGAGGGTGAGAGCGGGATCGGGCATATTCTCCTGGCCATGGACTTGAGCCGCCTCTTGCACGCGGATCATGAGGTCGTTCTGGATGATTTCCTTGGACTTCCACACCGAGTCGACGGGGACCCGCTTGCCAAAGACGTGCGACTTGCCTGCAGTTTGCGCGTAGTCATCGGCAGTTGCCGATCCGCTAGGGCGGGTGATGAACTGGTTGCCTTGAGAATTGGCGTTGCCATGGTTTGGGTCTGGCTCTTCGATGCGCAGAAGAAAGTCGCCGAGACCTGGGACTGTGCCAGAAAGACGAACAGGCTCTTCGCGGTCGATGCCTTGGCCTTGTTCGAGGTCTGTTTCCAACCCAAGCGTGCTCGAGAGGCTCTCAATGGCCGTGTACCAGACCGTGGTGAGCGATGCAGGCTTTGTCGAGTCCATGACGGTTCCCGAGATACGAGCGCCCCAGCTGCCACCGTTCTTGTTGGCAGTGTCGACCTTGAGGAAGCTGGTCTCGAGGCGGTAGTTGTTCTCGTTGTCGTTGATTTCCTGGACACCAAACTCGCGTCCATCGTGAAACTTCCATGTAAAGCCCTTCATGCCATCCTGATCGCTACATTGGTGTCGAATGCGCTGGAAGCCAGAGTAGTCTTGCAAGGTGAACCATGCGAGACCGGTGAGGAGAGACTCGGGAAGACGAGGACGGAGGCCAAAGTAGATCTGTGGACGGTAGGTTCCCCAGAGCAAGGATGCGTCTGCGAGTGCTTGGGCCTCTTTCACTTCGGGTGGTGTTGGGAGTGCAGCAGCCTGGTCGTCCGTGTCGATGTCTTGTTCGAAGTCGTCATCCTCGGACGCTCGAGCAGGGAGTGGAGTCCAGACGAAGAAGAGGAGTAAAGATGCTGCCAGGATCGCCGCAAAGGCTCGGAGACCTGCTCTTCGCCGCGACACGCCGTCACGCATCATCTTGTGCCGTAATCAGGAGCGTCGTCGGTACTGACTTGAGCGCCGAGATGATCGTTGAAGGGTGGTAGCACCAAGTGTGTATGTCGAAGAGAGAGCATGAAATCTTCCAGAAGGACTTCCGAAGACGTGGCCTGTGCAGCGATTTTTTCCGCGGCACACTGTTAGAGCGGTGGCAATCCTGTGAGGCGATCTAAAAATACCTTTGTTGGAGCCCGATTCACACTGTGATTGACAGTCAAGCCACCGTTTGGATCCATTGCCGATGCGAGATCCAAGCAAACGGCATTGCGGGGCCGAGCAGCTCGACGTAACTTAGGTCTCAAACTATGACACCTTGTCTTGAGAATTGGCAGCGAAAGAGAGAAGAGCCTCGGCCCGAGAAGCTTGCCAAATTTGACAGGGGTTCTTTGGGACGATGATCTGCGTGGCGTTTTGCGGTGTGTGTGTTTCGAAAAAAAAGTGTCGGTCTCGGTGTTGCACTTGCTTTGAAAAGAGCGCGCGAGAGAGGCGTAGAGAGACTGAAGACGACGGCAAGGCAGCTTTCTTCTTTGCAGAGCTGAAGCGAACGGTCAAGCTTCGGCGGCTGCACGTCTGCAGGAGGCTCGCATGCTGCTCATCGGCGTCGATCCTCTCTCTCTCTCTCTCTCTCTCTCTCTCTCTTTGTCCGGGCTGCTGCCAATCCAGTGCTGCAGTGGGAGTCTGATGATGATGATTTGCTGCTGGCTTTGATTGGATTCATACAAATCACAATCACGCGGTCTCGAATAGTGTATTGCTGGAGCATGAGCCTGCTTGTTGCTGATCACTCTTGTCTCTGCCTCTGCCAAGACTCGCTCTAGACAACGGACTCCCGGCCTCGCTCAAAATGCTCTTTCTTGTTTGCCTGGACTACTCTGTCTGAATGATGACAGACCGCGTTGAGTTGAGCAACTTGTGAAGTGCCCTCTCACGAAGCTGAAGAGTGGGCTTGAGAACAGGCACACACACACTCGTAAAGGATGAACGGTCAAGTGGGAAATAGTCACGCACGCTCGTCTTGTTGCTGTTGCCCCTTTTCATTGATTCGCATCGGCCACTCTTTCTCCGTCAGTCTCTGTGTGTGTGTCTCTGGAGCCACATGACACGTTTCAGAGCAGAAGAGAGCGCAGAGAGAGCAACCGCTGCCAATGTGAATTAAAAATATCAATTTTCTCTCCGAGGCTTTGGCACAGACACACACACCGCTCTCTCTCACTCTACAGATCGCGCCCGCATCCAGAACCCTCTCTCAATCAATCACACACACACGCGTGCTGCTGCTGCTGTTTTTTTTTTTTTCGAGCGTGGACCCGCCAAAAACCCAGGGCCAAAGCCAGCCAGCCAGCGTTGCAAACACAAGAGAGTGTGAGTGCGCTGCTGCCCTGTGTGTGTGTGTGTGTGTGTGTGTGTGTGTGTGTGTGTGTGTGTGTGTGTGTGT
>MJEU01000148.1:0-29537 GCA_001748505.1 Sporisorium iseilematis-ciliati | reverse complement strand
GGGGGGGGGGGGGGGGGGGGGGGGGGGGGGGGGGGGGGGGGGGGGGGGGGTGGGGGGGGAGTCCGCAGTTGGGGGTCGCGTTCCCGACCAGCCCGGAGTTGAGGGGCGGGGTGAGTGCGTCGCCGAACGGTGGGGCGAGGCGAGCGCAGGTTGGTGGTGCAGCGGGGGCGGCGGGAGGGAGACAGCACATCATGTCAGGGTTAGGTTTGTCGACCAACGTTGCGCGCGAAGAAAAGCCAAGCGATGCGGCGGCGACAGAGGCGTCTGTTTCCGCTGCACAGGTGGCTGGGCTGGCTCCTTCGGCTCTGTAATGCCCACTCTGACGCTATCATCGCTGTTCCAAAGCACAGTAAGCATTGTCATTTATCATTCGTCTGTATTGCAAACATCGACACCATTCGTTTCAGTAGATGGGGAATTGTGGATCCTTCTCCCGGCTATACGCGCGCAGCCCACCGATGAGGTCGGAAATCTGCACCGCTTCGACAGTCTGCGCCGGTTCCGCCTTTGTCTCTGTCGGGCCTTGTAGCGGATCCGTCGGGACATCCTTCGCTTTCCGCCTCTCCTCCTGCTGACAGTCCAACAGTGCCCTAACCGCCACCTGCGAGTCATTCCCCTTCTTACACACCACCAACACCTCGTTCCCCACCCTCCCCCTCTGAGCCTCTCTTATCCTCTCCCACGCCCCACCCGGATCTCTGACCAGACTTTGGATGGGGATGTTCAAGGACCCATCCAGCTTGGCAATGCCAAACTCGACCTCGGGCCTAACGTCCACGACCAGCGCTTCTTTTGCCTTCATACTGTTCACCGCCGTCCTTGGCACCCTCCCACCATCGGTTGCGACATTTAAGCCGCAGAACGACGTATAATCCTCCTTCTCCAAATCGCGAATCACGTCCGACACCTGCTCCGGATCACCACACGCACGACAACTACCCACCCTCCTCGGCCTAATCTTGACACTTCTAAACGGCATACCTGTCATCGGCGAGCAGAGCGTCAACATCGGTGGCGTGTCCTCTCCTACCCCAGCTAAAATCTTGACCGCTTCTAACGCTTGCATTACCCCAACTAGGCCAGTGACGCCGCCGAGCACTCCGCCGTCTTCGCAGTTTGTCACCTCGTCCGGTTTCGGCGCTTTGGGGAACAGGCAACGGTAGCACGGGCCTCGTGCGACACCGTCTGAAGAGGCGACTTTGGGTCCGGCAAACTCCGCCTTGATCCGCTTATGGAGCACCACCAGCTGCCCGTCATATCCCTGAGCTGCACCGGAAACGACTTGCAGACCTTCCAGAACGGCCGCATCCGAAATCAGGTAGCGGGTGAGCGGGTTGTCTGTGCAGTCCAGCACCAGATCGTTCCCTCGCATCACCTGACGCGCATTCGAAGCGCTGATCGCTTCGCAGAGCGGCACAGCAGCGATATGCGGATTGATCTGCTTGGCCGCATTGGCTGCAGAGATCGCTTTATGCATGCCCACTGTCGCGTCGCTGTGCAGGATCTGTCGGGCCAAGTTGGAAGGCTCGACGACGTCGTGGTCGAGGATCGAGATCTGTCCAACACCTGCAGCAGCGAGGTACTGAATGGCAGGACAGCCGAGTCCACCGGCTCCAACGACAAGCACTTTGGCTTTCCGGAGTCGCAGCTGTCCGGGTAGACCAAAGTCGGGGAGGATCATCTGGCGGCCGTATCGCGCGTACTCGGCGAGCGACATGGGTAGCGCTGGTGAGCTACCCTCGACGACTTTTGTGACGGCTGGCTGAGATTCTGTCGAGTTCGAGGTTGCTGTAGCTTGAGCAGGTAGGCGAACTTGCTGTTTGACGTCGTTCTTGACCTGCCGCGGTTCAGAGCCGACGACAGGCTTGGGAACGGTAGCAGGCAATGTGGCGGGGTCAAACTCGGTCGCTGTACCGTCAAGAACATCACGAATGTGCTTGAGCGCAGTGAAGCTCATCAGCGTGTTGAGGTCGTTCTGCTCGAGATCGTGAGACGGCTGTCCGTTGCTCCCGGCGCTTCGATCGAGCCAGTTCTGCTCCAGTACCTCGATGCACGCTGAGAGAGCCGAGCCAATAGCTTTGTTGGCAGTGGCCAATTTCGACAGCTGACTAGCCAGCTCTGCGCTTGAGCTCTGGATCGGTGGCGGTGCGTGTGCCACAGGCTCGACGATCGACGGCCTTGATCTGCTTTTGGTCGATGCTGCTTGTCCAACGGTGGCGGGTGGATCGTTCCCACGAGCGGTGGCTTGCTCGGTGAAAGCTTGGTCGAATCCAGAAGGGAAACCGGACGATTCCGCTTTGTTTGAACCATACGCACCAGCGACTCCAGCCGCAGCCGCTGCGGCCACTGTGCGCGAAACATTGGCGAGCGCACTGTTCAGGCTTTGAGGGATTTCTGCTTTCTCGTACCATCCCTTGGCCAGATCCCCGATTCCTTCAGGGAGATATGAGGTTGGATTGATGCCAAACGCTCGAGGCCCGCCGAGGTTGGAGTTCTGAACAGGGCCGGATGAAACACCGAGAGGATCTTCGGATGCGGCGGGCGACTGCCAGTGTCTGATGCCCGGGTTGCTGTTTCGTGGAGCCGTGGGTGTATTGTTTGCCACCGGTTCTTGAGAAAGACGAGCCCATGGAGACGCTCTGTTGGCGGAGCTCGAGGGAATCCTTCCGACTGTGGCATACTTTTGCGCGCTCGATCGAAGCGACGGCGAGGTGCTCGTCATTGGCTGTGGCGAAGCGCCGTACGTAGAGTCGTCATTGTGATGCACTTGGATGCCCAAGAGATCTCGATTCTGCATCACAATCGAGACGCCGGTGCTTGGGTTATGTGGGTGATCGCGCATGAAGATGGCTTGCTTGACCAGGAGGCTTGGCTGAGCCTGTGCCTCAGCAGGGTAACGCAGCAGACTCTGCAAAGCCGAGCTGTGATCGCCTGCAAGAAGCTGGTTGCGAATACGGAGGAGCATTGCGATGCAAATGTAGTCAATGAGATCGAGCGAGCCTGCAGAAGCAAATAGACCGTCCCAGATGGCGATAGCGTCGTCCAAAGCAAACTCGCGGGTGAAGATCATGCGGATCCATCTGAGGCAGAAGATCTGAGGTTCGATACCGAGGCTGCTGAGATGCTGAGCTAGAGCTGGATCGAGGTGACGCAAGAGCGCAAAGATGTGCTCGCATTTGGCAACGATGGGGAGAGGATCGCGCTGGGTCCTTTCGGCGTCACGATTGCTGCGTGACGGTCTTGCGGAACCAGATGGCGAATTTGAAGGAGGAGATGCGCTGGAAGCAGTGTCGACGGAAGTGTCGCGCCACACGTACCACGACTTTGCGCTGTGCATCAAGACACAGAAGAGTGCGTAGACGTCGTGTTCGATGAAGACGTGAGCGAGTGCATGCTCGAATGGTTCCTCAGCCTGACTTTGCGATGAGTCAGCGGGACCAGAGGACACCTTTCTGGAAATGTAAAGAGCGCCGTCGGATCTGACCTTCCAGAGCACAGCAGCAAGCTCGTGCATGCCCTGTCTATAGCCTACGTCTTCGTTTTCGAGGCACCAGAGGAAAAGGATGTTGGTCAAAGATTGCTGAACTCGGGTCTGACGGAAGACTTGGAGATCAGGGAAGGTTCTTTCTACGTCTTGAAGGATGACACGTCTAGTTTCCAGCGTCGAGTAGTACGTTTTCCAAGGATTCGAATCGTCGAGACTGAGCGGGTTGTTGACTGAAAGATCATGGACGACGGAGCGAGTGCTGTGTGGTGAGGATGGTGCAGTTGAATCTATGGTAGTATGTGTGCCATCGAAGCCGACCTCGGGCGGATAATTGCCATCGGGAGCACGGAGGAGACGACATCGCAGCTCGTTATATGCATCTCTATCGCGTTTGAGGATGGCATGCCAGGAAGAGGGGACGGTGGACAGGTGCTCCGTGAGGAAGAGCTTCCATTGGAGCCATCGCAGCGATGGATTGTCGTCCTTAGCGATGTTGCCCTCGATCCCGCGTGTCTTGAGCGTCTCTAAGGAGGTCGTGGTTGTGCCTCTGAAGAAAGAAGCCCATTTCAAGCTTTCGTTTGCAAAGAGATAGAAGATGTGAAGAGGTCAGCTCTATGGTAGTCTCCACGGGGTGGAATCTGCCGCTATGCACTTACCTCAAGGATGCGTCAGCAGAGCTTGCTGCGGGAACATTCTGGCTAGAACGGCTCAGTAGAGCCGATGGCGCAGCAGCGAGAGGGTCGCTCATTTCGTCGATCGCAGCTGAGCTTGCTCGTCGCGGATCACCCGAGCATGCGCAGCCGGTGACTTGATGTGATCACTCGGTGAATCCGACTGCTGACGTCTCAGCTCCGACGGGTCCCAACGACGGCGTAAATGTGATCTGCTAGTTAGAGATGGTGTCAAGGATCAAAGCAGAAGCCTTTTCGGGAGTCCGTGCCCCTAAAATTTCGGCCAAGCCGAGCGTCTTGAAGTGGAGCTGAACCCTGCTTGGACCGTTTTTCTCACGCGGCGCGTGGCGCAGACCAACACTTGACTCACGCTTGATCGGCAAGATCCGAGGTGTCGTCTTCCTACGTCTTCCATCTCCCTTCGCAGCAGCATAGGCTCTTCAACACCAGCCGAAAGGGCTTCACACCGCCATGCTCACCTCATCGCGCAAGCGAATCTGGCGACCATGACAGCCAACTCAGGGCCCGCTCACAACGGCAAGGCGGCCCAGCCAAGCGCGGATGGAGAAAGAATCCGCGCTTGCTCCATCTCTCTTTCGTCGGGATCATCGCAACTGGCCAACCTACAGTGGTCCGCACTAGGCAAAGCACTCGTAGTCACGGACGACTTCATCGTCATCCTATCACCGTTGACAGGTCTACATCCAACGCTTGCGGGACAGAGCCGCACTCAACATGTCGAATGCCATCCGGACTGGAAGGATCGCTTCCCTCATTCGGTCGCTCAGATCCATGTCAAGACGTTCCTAGAGAATGAGCAAACAATACGACGCAGGATCTTGCTCGAATCAGACCACTCGGCAGTCGATCCGCGCTTTCAGAGCGTTCAATGGAGCTCCGCGAGCTGGTCAAAACCAGGTATGGGCCCGCACGGAAGTTGTCTCATCCTTGCCACCACCTCAGAGCTCGACCTTTTCATACTCGGCGCACCTCTCAACGCCTGGACTGGCGAATGGGAGCTGCTCCATGCTGTGAGCCTGGATCCAGTGGCTGCTCTCACAGAACTCGATGCTCCCCCATCATCCAACCAAAAGGAGGTCTTTTCTCGAACACGAGCGCTGCTCCGTAAGAAGCAGACGGCCACAGAAGCGGTCTGCGCTTCTTTCGTCGACCTGGGCCAATCTACTCACATTGTCGCCGGCACAAGGTCAGGTCATATCGCCCTGTGGGAATGCGCTGCCGTTTCAGGCCAATGTACCTTCGTCTCGGCAACACCCGTCAGCAGCATGAGCATCGAGCAGCTCATAGTGTCATCTCATATCGGTGCTGGACCAACGGACGTGCAAGCAACGATCGCATTTCAAGATGCGGATGGCGTGAGAATGTGCGACATCTACTCGCTCGAGGGCAAAGCTGCCGTCCGGCTTTCAACACTTCCACGCATCACCTCGGATCACTTTATGATTACAACTTGGCGCTGGGTAAAGGACCAACTCGTCTTCTCATCCATCGGCAGAGTCCATGTCTTTGATACCACCACGCAGCGAACGACGATCTTCGCTCTAGGCACAGGTTCGAACAACAGCTTAGATCCGTACTCTCCCGTCATCGACATCAGCGAGTGTTCGGATTCAGCCTTCAGCGTCACGGTAGTCCTTCAGGACCTGCGCGAGTATCGCATACCCAACGTGACAGCCAATCATGCACCATCAGCGCCTCTGGTTCTGCTGCCAACGTCGCTGCCTTCCAAGCTACTGGGCTATCCACCAATGACCGAGAATCTCCAACGCAAGCACGACCTTCACCAAGCCTTCTTGGGCTACGCCGTCGACTCAAGCTCCTGCCTTCCTAGTGCTTCCATCGTGGGCGCAGTCCGTACTAACGAAAAAGTGGCTTTCCTAGGCTTCAATTCGAGCGAAAACATCACTTATCAGATGGAGGTCCTTCGCCCCGCCAATCTGTCCCCTATAACGCTCCTCGAAGAAGCACTCGCGCGAGTGGCCACCGGCATGCTTCCGTATCTCGCCGCACGCAACATTCTCGCTGCATTGTACATCTCTCAACAGCAGGGGACGCTCCCGCTCAACTCGTCTCAGCAACAGGGCATGCTCCACAATCAACTTGCTTCTGCAATCCAGGAGCGTTGGACTGCTACGACGGGAGTCACAACGAATCAATCGCAACAGCAGCAGCTCCTCTATCTGCTGGCCTGTCGTCTGCGAGAATCAGCCTCGGACTCAACCTCGCCATTGGCTGCACTGATGACGGCTCATCGAGGTTCTGTCTTGCACGACTGGCTTCAGCGTCACAATGTGTCGAGCGCATCTTTGGGTACGGCTGAGCAGTGCGCTGCTTGCGATACGCCGCTGTCGTTCTCCACGCAGGGCGAGTTCGGGTGGGCAAGGTGTCAGAAAGGACACGTCTGGCCACGATGCTCCGTCACCTTGGCTATCCTGTCGGATCGTCAGGTGCGTGTCTGTACTGGTTGCTGGTCAAAGTCGCTCATGCCACAGAAGGTGTCGGCAAAAGAGGGTGAGAGCTCTTCGCGGGCTCTCATGCTCAAGGCAGCGCCCACGTGCTTGTACTGTGGTGGGTGCTGGATTGTAAGGTGAGGCGGAATACGATGTCAAAACGTGCCAAGCTTTGAATTGTGTGGTGAGCTTCTCGTGTGTGTCGTCTTGTTACAGCTCGCCGTCCAGTGTGCTCGGAAGTCGGTCACAAGGAACCTCGTTTACTGCTAAGCGAAGACGAGCTAAAAAGTTCCTAACCGAGTGGTGGGGGATTCGAAGCTGCTTCGCTTCAACGGATGTTCGCACGTTCTTGAACCCTCGTCGGTTGCAATCACGATCAAAGGCTCGCTCGGTCTTTCAATGTCAATGAGCTGCACATAGCTGTCGAATTGTACGACCTAATGTCGTTGTACTAGTGGGGCGCATATGCGCTTATCAACCATTCAGAAAAAGAGGCAGACTATCTAGCTATGCTTGAGGATGAGGAAACGGCAGAGGAGATCAAGCTGTTCTTGGTAGGCAGAGGGAAGACATCGCGATACCTTGGCATTCACACGCGGCACATGCATCACCAATATCAGTACTTTATTGCCGTCCTTGAACCGAACCCCAATTTGGCCATTCACAGACTGAGAAAGCGCCAACGACACCATCCCCAACCGTCACTGGTTCGACGCCGCATTCACCAATTTCAATAACAAGCGTTCCCCAAACCAGCTTCTGGCTTTCATGGTTTACGCAAAGAGTACAAAGATTGTCATGACGTTCGACATCAGAATAGGAGACACGGAACCACTCATAAGCTCGTTTGCCGCTTAGCCTATCGTGACAAAGCCACTTCGCCGAGTCTCTCGACCAGAGCCATGCCTAGTCTCTCGACCAAAGCCATGCCTAGTCTCTCAACCAAAGCTTCGCCTAGCCCGTCGACCAGCTCAATGAGGTCACTGTAGTCAAAGACGGACAGAATCGAGTGCGAAAGGACTCGTTGAAGGTCGACAATACCGACGTTTGCCAGGTGCAACGACGTCTCCATTGTAGTGAATGCTGGGCACCTTGGGGCTTCACGTCACCCTTCGGCACCATTCTTCGGTGTCCACAGGCTGGTAGCAAAGCTGAAGGAGGACGATAAACACAAGCGAGAGGACCAGAGAGGAACGAAGCATGACAAGCTCGAAATGAGCTCGTTGCAAACCTGCGGCTTGCTTTCGTTCCCCCTTCGTAGAGCAGGGACAAGAACCTGCCCCCAGAGCCTTGTTACGGGATCATTCAAGATTGTGGCGTGAGAGGGTCCGTGCTTCTGTCCAACTGCGCCGTTTTTCGGTCGCGCCTTCGTGTGTCGCGCGCATGAAACGAAAGCTCTTGCTTGCACATAGGCTGAGCTTCTCGACATCAACTCACGAGGAGGACAAACAAATGCTCGCACGGTTTGATCGCTGAAGGAAAGGCAGGAAATCGTGGCTGGCAATGCAAAAGTTAAGCGAGCGGATGATCTGCATCCGCAGTCTAAAACTGTTGCCGCTCTAGCGGAATTTTCGCGTTACCTGACTGACCCGGCGGAGACGCTTGCCGCTGCACCCGCCCTTGAGCCGCAGTTGGCAATGGAGCCGATGTTCGGAATAGCTTCTTCCACAATGAAACGCACAGCGCCAATGTCCACGTTGATTCACCAGTCTCGACACAGCGTCCGTAGTGGTGGAATCGGAATGGGGGAACAGCGCTTACGCGAGGTGCACTAGTCCACTTCGACAGTTGCCGCCCTTTCCCACCGAACGGGTTGGCAAGCGGCTAGAGGCCCTGGATGATCACGTTGACCTTCGCAATGACATCAACCGCATTACCGTTCATGCTTATGAACGTGGACTGGCGAGAACGAGACTGAGGCGTGAGAAGATCAAACAAGGTTTGCAGCAACACTCCCCGACGAACGGGAGGGTACAGCGATGCAGTTCGGCTGGAAACCATGGGTCCGTTGAGAGCTTGTTATCTCGGCTGTTCGCCATCTTCTTCTAAGCGATGTCCGTCTTCCGATCCCTTTCGAGGAGCACATCATTCAGAAGAACCAAGATACGGCGGCTAAAGAGCATACAGCTTCCGTCAACGTGCCTGAATCAGTCGTGTTTCGCCTGTGCCTTCTCGTATGCAGCTGTAGAGAACGTACCTGCTTTGTTAGTGTGCGATGATCGCGAAAGGTATAAGTACAGCACCCTGCAGGTGACATTGAGCGATCCATTCGTCAGAATCTCAACTCTCAAACCCGCGAGCAAGAACACCTCAACATGAAGCTCTCTGGTACCGCCATCCTCGGCTTCGTCGCCGCGCTCGCCTCTTCCGTCCAGGCTGCTCCCCTCGAGAAGCGTGTCTCTGGCGTTCCTGGTTTCGACATCTGTAAGTTTCGCCCTCTCTCATCAGCGTTCGCGAAAGAAAGTTGACACAATCCTGACGCTCTTACCTCACCCCGTCCGCTCAACAGCTGGCTACCAACCCAACCCCGACTACAGCAGCGACGTTGCCAACGGCGCCAAGTTTGTCATCATCAAAGCCACCGAAGGCACCACTTACAAGTCGTCTTCGTTCTCCTCGCAGTACAATGGCGCTACTAACGCAGGTCTCATTCGAGGAGCTTACCATTTTGCTCATCCCGATAGCTCCAGTGGTTCTGCGCAGGCTTCGTTCTTCTTGAAGAACGGCGGAGGCTGGTCTAATGACGGTATCACTCTACCGGGCAGCTTAGATCTCGAATCCTCGAGCGGATCATCGACATGCTACGGTCTGTCCCAAAGCCAGATGGTCAGCTGGATCAAAGACTTCGGCAACACCTACCACGCCAGCACCGGTCGATACCCCACCATCTATTGCTCACCCGGTTGGTGGAACCAGTGCGTTGCTTCGTCCGCCTTCGCCGCCGACTATGCGCTCTGGGTCGCCAACTACGGCGTGAGCTCGCCAAAGATCCCCACCGGATTCTCGTATGCGACCTTCTGGCAGTACGCCGACAGCGGCACGTTCGATGGCGACCAGGATGTGTTCGAAGGGTCGTACGACAACCTGGTCAAGTTTGCTAGGGGTGGATGAGCTGTTTTTGCTGTGTAGAATAATGTTTTGACAGCGTGACTTTGACGATGCAATCTCATACTTGTCTCACTGTATTGTACGAGCTTGTGCGCGCTATGTTGATCAACTCTGACCGTTTCGAGAGCATACACAAAGAGTTTTGCAGCGTGTGACACAATCATGCTCAAGCTTGACGGGTTCAACTGGTGTCGATGCGTCGCGGCCATTGTCCTAGCAAAGAAGAGCAACACAAACCGCGTCCATCATGATCCCCTGTGCAATTGATTGCTAACGATTGACGCTTTGTGAGTCGGCGTGGACATGCATCGAACTTTAACTCGCATCGCGACTGTGAGCCGTTGCTCGCTGCTTCACAAACTAGGTCTCGCGCACCGTACCAAGACGGCAAGTTGCATTGTCTGCAATGTCTTGTGCTAGCCGCTGAGGCCAGCTTTGTCACTGGTCTTTTCATCGATCGCAACCCTCTCAACAACGTTCGTTCCAACAGGCCCTCCGCCAGCATAGCACGGTTGACTGGAACTCGGAAGGGAACGCAGAACCGATCCGAACGTTGTTGACTTTGCAACCTTTGATGAGCCAAGATACGACCTTAGCTGGTTCGACGGAGCTACCGCCGTGGAAGACTTCGCGGGGGGGGATCCCTTTTTGGAGGCTGCCTTCGAGCGGGAGGTGGACGGTTTTGATGGCAAGGCCGCCTCCGGGAAACCAAAGTAGGTCGAGATCGGCATAGAAGAGGCCGTCTTGGTCGACGGGCTAGGCGAAGTCGAGGAGCTGGCCTTGGTCGACGCGCTAGGCGAAGTTGTACAGTATGGCAAGCGAAGCGGCCTCAAGGGACCGACACGATCAGAACGACAAGCACTTTGCCTCGAATGGCTGCCGCCTCCTTTGAGGACCTTCTACTTCTCATGTGGTGAAGCGCTCGCCTTTGAGATCGATTTTGCTTTTGTAAGAGCAGAAAGACGATGTTGCTCGTCGACGAAACGCGAGAGCTCACCGCCGATAAAGCGGCGCCAAACGGACCGATGCAATCAGAATGGCGAGCACCTTGCCTTACCGCTGACGAATCATTGCCACCACCCCTCAGCCTTGGCCATCTGCGTTTCAGCCTTCTGGAGCTCTTTGGGGGAACCGCCAATTATTGTTCCCAAGTTGACAGACAAATCGCCCATTGTCACCATTGTCACCATTGTCTCCAGGTCGAATGGAAACGGCGACAAAGGCACGGCGACGATTGGAAGCAAGACCAACTCGCATGGAGAATTTCTTTTCAAAACGCCCGACCTACTCAACAAGGTAAGAGACGAGGAGAAGAGGGTTAAAAACATCGTCGCAGGAAGATGGAGTCAGTCTCTAGTTTTTGCGGTGCACCAAGGCCGAGCCAGATTCGCGAGGGCGATCCGGTCTTGCTGCGCAGAGTACGCCGCTCCCGCCACGAGAGCAACGACTGCATAGGTCACAGTCAAGGCAACAAATTCCCAAAAGCTGTACACACCAGAGGCCGCACACTATTGCAACTAGAGTCGGGCCAGGTGAGAGAATGCGTTCATCACATGTGTGTCGATCTTGAAGTGGAAGACTTTTCCTTGCTGTTCTAGTTCACAGCTCAATCCAATCTTCGGAGAGAACCTCGGATGCACGTTTTGTTTGGCATCCCGCTTGTAAGGTGCAAGCAGGCGATCTTGGGGACGCTTATTGCAGAAGTTGCGAATCGAGCGAAGCCTCGTCCAGCTTTGCGTTCTGCTTTAGAGACGAATGTCCACGGAACTCTCCAACTTGTCCAACATCGAGCTCAGCGTGAGTGATTCGACAAATTCGAGTTGGCAGTGACCACAAAGCTCCTCCGCATTGCGTTGCACGGTCTGAGTCGGGTCACGAGCCGATGTCTAACAAATGCTTGTTGACAAGCTACGTCCTTAAGGATACTTTGTCGCACAACATCTCATAACCACACGACATCTCAAATGCTGTGAATGACTGATTCTACGTTGCAAGAACAAAAAAGACGATGAAACTACACAAATGATACAAGCGGGACGCAGCATTTAACTCTGAGCACACTGGATATTGCTCGCGCCCTGACCGTCTTCGTCCTCGTCGTCCATACCAGGGTGAGCGCCGGCGCCGTTGGGTCGTGCGTTGCGAGCCTCTCGCTCGTCGAGGTCGTCCATCTGAACATCTTCGACGTCGACCTCCTTCTTGGTCTTGGGGAGTGCGTTGCGTGGTGGGAGAGCCTTCTCGAGCAAGGGGATGTTGGCGACATCGATGGTTTCGGGGAAAGCGACGCGAAGGTTGACGTAGAGGTCGCCGAGCTCGTGGTGTCGGTAGCTGGGCATACCTTGACCGCGGAGGACCTTGACATCGCCGGGCTTGATGACCTCACCCTGAGGGATCTCGACCGAGAGAGCGTGGTCGTCGAGGTGCTCGATGAGGATCTTACCACCAGCGAGGGCTGTGAGAAGGTCGACTTCGACGTCGATGAAAAGGTCGTTCTTCCTGCGCTTGAAGCGGGGGTGGGGCTTCTCGTCAATCACGATAACGACGTCACCTGGGATAGTGTTGGGAGCCTGGTCGGCCTCTTCCTTGAAGGTGATCTGCTGGCCATCCTCCATACCCTTGTCGATGCGAACTTCGAGCACCTTGCGCTCCTGATTGATCTTCTTGCCGTTGCACTCCTTGCAGCGATCCTTGGCGTTGATGATCTCACCCTGACCCTGGCACTCGGGACAGGTCTGCTGCATCTGCTGAACCATGGGACCGAGTTGACGGAGGACGACCTTGATACCTTGACCGTTGCATCCACCGCAGGTCTTGACGGCGCCTTCCTTACCACCGCGACCGTCGCACTTCTTGCAGAGAACGTGCTTCTGAAGAGCAAGCTTGGTGACCTTGCCGGCGTAGAGCTCCTCGAGCGAGACCTTGACACGGTGAACGAGGTCCTTGCCCTTGCGAGGACCACGGGGACGACCGCCTCCACCGCCGAAGAAGCCACCGCCACCGCCACCGAAGAGCTGGGAGAAGAGGTCCTGGGGGTCCATGCCACCGCCCATTCCTCCGCCTTCGAGACCCTGCTCGCCGAATCGGTCATAGAGGTCACGCTTGTCGGGATCCGAGAGGACTTCGTATGCTGCAGTGATGGCCTTGAACTTTTCGGGATCACCGCCCTTGTCTGGGTGCTCCTTCAACGCCTTCTTTCGGTAGGCTCTGCGAGGTTGACGAGTCAATGGAACGAGATAGGATGGAGTCGAGAGGATGGAGAGTAGAGATTGTCAGCAACAATGCGTTCATTGAAGCAGACTTAGGCATACAACATGACTGTGTATACTTACTTTTTGAGCTCCGCCTCGGAGGCGGTAGGGGTGACCTCGAGGAGGTCGTAGAACTTTGTCTCCTTGACCATGGTGGATATTGGGTATGTAGGAAGGGGACGAGACGAGGTTTGCTTGCCGTCTTATGACTACGATTCAGTCGAAGATGAGTCGAGGCTGAAAGGCCGTTGGAGATGATCGCTGTGCGATTGAGATAACGACCAAAGAGGCTAATGCGAGCCGATGAAGCCTTGATCGAGGAAGAGGAGAAGAATGCGACTGGGTCGATCACAGCGCTTTTGAAGAGAGGATTGCGACGAGAATGTAGGATCCGTACGCTTTGAGATGATGGTGAGAAGTGAAAGCGAATTGATAATCAGAAGAGAGTCGTTGAACTGATTTTCAAAAAAAGTGTTGGAGCCAAAACGCAGTCGAGCGACACTCTCAAGTTCACGAAGCGCAGCAAGCGCCTTCAGTTAGTTAGCAGAATTTCGAGGCAGCACAGCGCTCTTTCTCGATTTACAGTCTCCGCTGCGCTTCAAGAAGTTCTGAAATCCCACATGAAACAATAAAAAAAATCTTGAACTCATCAGCAGCGCTCAGCCATCCTCGTCAAAGCAACATCGATTGTGCGGTGCTCCCAGCCAGCGTGCTACGCTGCTGACGACGCCTTGACGGA
Source organism: Sporisorium iseilematis-ciliati (assembly GCA_001748505.1). Classification (NCBI taxonomy): domain Eukaryota; kingdom Fungi; phylum Basidiomycota; class Ustilaginomycetes; order Ustilaginales; family Ustilaginaceae; genus Sporisorium; species Sporisorium iseilematis-ciliati. The sequence continues at coordinate 15,813 of MJEU01000148.1, read as the reverse complement.
GATTGCATTTGTGCTCAGTCAAAGCCTTGTGAAGAGTCGAGAGTCGATTCTAGTCTCATCTGGAATTGACAAAGGGGAGGAGCAGCGAGATGAAATTTGAACGTTAAGCTTTGGGTGGCTGTCAAAGCGTAAAGCCGACCTTCCAAAGGCTTCCATCGTTGAAAATCGCCAGTTTCTAGCGCTTTCCGCTGTCCTGAGCCGGTTATCAAAAAGCTGAGGGGTAAATCGATCCCCGATCCCGATCAGAGGGCCAGGTCTAACAATTTCGGATTTTTCGCTGGAGGCTCGTGGCTGGTGTTCTTCCACGTCTTCAGCTCAATTTCGCGTTCCGCCAGCGGAAGATGCACACACACGATGTTGGTCTCTGAGCCGCACTGTCCAACACCCGCACTTCTTCTTCTTCTCAAGCTGTCATTCGATCGGACCCTTCCAGAACAGCTCTGCAACCACCACCTCCTTCTCGAGCCTCTTTCCTGGACCCGCCATCATTCAACAAAGCCACTCGAAACAGCTGTCTTTACGTGTTTCAGCTTCTTACCAGCGCACGGATCTTGTTTCCTAGACCTGCATTTCGAGCCCACATTCCGACTTCATTTCGACACGTAGCCGTTCAGAAGTTCTCTGCAGGAGGAATTTGTAGCGCCTTTGCAACACAAAAAGTCGGCCCGCTCCAAGGTCGTCTTTCTGCTTCACTCCATCATCGACGAGCAACAATCATGTCGAACGACAGAGATCTCTTCATCGCTTACGGCGTCTTGATGGCGGGCGCGGTTGCTCCCATCTACTTTGGCTCGTTCTCCTCGCTCAAGACGCCCAAGACGACTCGAGATCTGCTCAAGGCCGCCAAGAAGAAGCGCAAGTCTGGGAAGGAGTCGGACGACTCGGGCTCTGATTCCGACTCGGACTCGGATTCGGACGACGAGGATGACGATGCTTTGGACAAGGTGACTTCGTCGGACGCGATGTGGTTCCCCATCATGGGCTCGGCAGTGCTGTTTGGGTTGTTCCTCATCTTCAAGTACCTCAATAAAAAGTATGTCAACCTACTACTCAGCTTCTACTTTGGCTTTGTCGGCTGCCTCGCCCTCAGTCAAGCACTGGTGTCCACCACTCGCGCTATTGCAGGTCGCGAACTGTGGAAGAAGCTGCCCAACTTCCGTCTCCATCTCGATCAGCGTGGACAGGGCCGCATCTTCAAGCTGTCCTTCACCACAGTCGATGTTGCACTCGTCGCTGTATCCGCTCTGCTAGTCGGAGTGTACCTGGTCACCAAGAATTGGATCATCAGCAATTTGCTCGCTCTGTCGCTTTCACTCAACGCCATCGCTCTCATGTCGCTTGACTCGTTCCGCACGGGTGCGATCATGCTCGGCGGTCTCTTCGTGTACGACATCTTTTGGGTTTTCGCTACACCCGTCATGGTTTCGGTGGCACGCAACTTTGACGCACCCATCAAGATCGTGTGGCCCAAAAACATCATCGAAGCCCTGTTGGCGCTGCAGGCACGAGAGCCACTGCCCAAGCTGCAATTCACCATGCTCGGATTGGGCGATATCGTGATCCCAGGCATCTTTGTGGCGCTCGCACTGCGATACGACCAGCTCGTGGCTAGCGAGGCTAAGCCATCGATCAGCTTTACCAAGAGGAACACTCGGTTCGACAAGCCGTACTTCAAAGCTACACTGGCTGCGTACGTGGGCGGTCTGGCTACAACGATGGGCGTGATGCACTTTTTCAAGGCTGCTCAACCGGCGTTGCTGTACCTGAGCCCTGCATGCACAGGTGCAGTTTTCTTGACTGCTGCCCTTCGTGGCGAGTTCAAGGAGGTTTGGAATTGGACGGATGGCGAGGAGGAGGAAAGCGAGGAAGACAAGAAGAAGAAGGATTCCAAGTCAAAGGACGGCAAGGATGAGAAGGCGTCGAAGCCTGCTACTAGACGGTCGAGCCGAAAGTCGACGACTAAGAAGGAGTGAGTGGATGCATCCACGAGCACCCTTTCGTTCAGCAATCTAATCTATCAATGCAAGATCATCATTGTTAGACACGTCTTCAGATCAGATGAGAGGTGCTGAGAAGCGTTGACTGATGTGAGAATCGCATCTCGGATGAGCCGGATATCAAGGACATCCCTCATGAGGAAGCAAATGCTCACGGACGAGAGAGAGCAATTTGGACTCGATGCTAGTTGAGCTTTCGGCAGTGAGTGAAACCCTGCAGGAATGGTTGACGCTGATTCGACGTGATCTGCACTACTGAAGTGACACGGTGCCGCAACTGTGGTACATGTCGAGTGAACCCTCTGCAAGGAACCGGGATCGAGACAGAGAGTCTCAGGAAAACAAACTGCCGAGTGACATCGTTTTTCGATTTTTTTGGTGGACCCTCAAACTCAAACCGCAGAGAAAATTGGCCGATCCTTGCCGTAGGTGGCGTCGGCTATGAGCCTGTAGCACAACCTGCAACTATGACCACCAGTTAGGGGTTAGGGTATCAAAGACCGGTCCGGGAGTCTCCGTTCTCTGAAAAAAAAGTCTCCGTCGATAACCGCCGGGAGCTTGACTCTCTATGCTGTCCATTCCAGCTCGACCTTATGGTTCGACGCTCGTGCATGCACTAGGATCTACTGTGCGCGTGACCCTTCCCCTTCGGCGCCTTATCCTTGCCTTTGCTTACACGTCGCCATGATCGCATTCAGCCGATGGCCTTGCTGAGCTTCAAACACGGCAACGACGCAAGGTGGGCAAGGAGGCGACGTCCTCTTACTTACTGATTCGGCAGTCGGTTTCATCGAGGCGGATCGTGGTGGACAGTTGGCAGTTGGACGTCGGGAGTGCGCGTCGAAGAGGGTGAGAAAGGGCACACTCAAAATTCGCCGAGCATGCTTTTGTTTCTGCAGCGCGGTGCAGGCGCATGCATGTTCACATAGCTTCACAAAGGACCGCGTCGAGAGCTTCCACGCTGGGGTGACAGGGCTGTTGCAATGGGAAGCGCGTCTCTTTGATGATGCCGTCTCACGTCGATTGCAGCGCTGTCATGGTTTTACGGTGGGTTTTCTTTTTTTCCCTTTGGCGTTTTGACTGCAAATTTTGGTTCGGCCAAGGTTGCCAAGCTCGGACATGAGTCGCTTAAATTGGATTTTTGGTGCAGTTTTGGCTTGGCTTTGGCTTCATTCAGGCAGTGTGAGCAGCCAACCAACGCTCTTTCACCCTTGCGAACCCTTTGTGTGAGTGAGTGTGTGAGTGAGTGAGAGTGACAAATTTAACCGTTCCTGCTTCTTTGGTTTCTCTTGGCTTTTTACTTCAGCTCGATGCTCGTTCGGGCTGGATCCGAATCGTCAGTGCATGGCCTATTCACGATTGGCACAGCTGTTACTGGAATCAGCAGCAGTCGACTCACTACGCCCAACACTCTTTCTACGCACACGCAGCGCAAAGAAGATCGAGACGCTTCGAAGGGGAAAAAAGTGTCGGAGCGATTCGTTGATCTGCAACGACCACGCGGTTGCGCTGTCTCTCTCTCTCTTACTCTCTCTCTTCTCTCCCGTCCCTTCCGATCTTCCGCCGGACCATTTCAACTCGAGACACTCTTCGGCATCTCGTTGGCCTCTCTCCTTTTATCAAATTCGTCATCCTCATCACCACCACCACCACCATCACCATTACCATCTCCGCTTTGTGCGAACAGATCGTGCCGTTCTCTTCTACAAGGTCCGGCGCACAGCCACATCTTCATCGCAGGCTGTTGCAAGTCGCACGCTTCCCCACAATCGTCTCAACCAGCGACGGCAGCCACGATATCTCTGGACAGGACCGTACTCACAAGCTACACATCCGTCGCGGACGATCGCCAAGCTGGGCTCAGTACGCGTGGACATGCAGTGATCCACCTACAACACCCTTTTCCACGTTGATGCCCCCTCGATCAATGGCAATCTCGTTATAAGGCCTCCTCCACGATACGGTTTACCCTGGACAGGTCACATTCGTCCAAAACTTCTACTCACGATGTCCGCCTACTCTCCAGGTGTCAGCTCGTCCGGCGGTGCCTACTCGCCCGGTGTCGGCTCTGGCTCTGGCTCTAGCTCCGGCGGCGGCTGTTCTGGTTCTTGCTTTGATCCCGACCAACTCAAGTATCAGTATCTCCAAGGCTACTTTACAGCACACATGCTACCAGCTCCATCATACCGCTACGTCTATCTGCTATGGTTCGTTACCATCGTAGTCTGCCTTGTGCTTGGCACCTTCCACATGCTCGGCGTCGGCGATCGGTCCTACATTGGCGCAAAATGGAAACGGTGGGCCACAAAGAACCGCGTCTACAAGGTCGGAAAGCGCGTCGACATCCACGGCAATCTCATCCAGAAGGACAACAAGGGTTTCGCCCGCGCCTATGCACCACTCGCACAACGACGCATCTTCACCTTCCCAAGCTTTGGTCGCATCGTCCTCCTCTTCTTCATGCTGGCCGTACCCATCGTATTGACGCTCGTCGGTGCCGACTTTATCGGTCCCAACGTCAGTGTCTTTGACTTCTCTCAAAGCTGGCCAGGTCAGACCACTAACATGGCCGGTCTATCTCGTCGAGCCATCCAAACTTTGCAGAGGCGCATCCAATGGGGTCAAGGCAGCTACCCTTCCGTCACCACATACCCACCCTACAACACTCTGCCGTATCGTACCTGGTGGACCTCGGGCGACCGTACTGGCGACATCACTATGGGCTTGGTCCCCATCGTCCTCATCATGGCACTCAAGCAGGTGCCCTTTGCCCTCCTCTCGACGCGCTTCTTTGGTGGCTACGCTTTCGACCGACTCTCCTTCCTTCACAAGTGGGGAGGCAGGATCATCTGGCTCTTTGGTACCGCACATCTCGTCACTTGGTGCATCCAGCTCAACAAGGACACCCGCATCGGCGAGCCCGTCTGGTCCTTTGTCTTCATGTGGACCAAGTTCCGTTGGGGCTGGGTCTCGTATGGCTTCCTCACCGCCATGATCGTACTCTCAATAGGTCCCATTCGCAATCGCTTCTACGAATGGTTCTACATTGCCCACGTCGTCACCGTCGCCGGCTTCATCATCACCGCCATGCTCCACCATCCTCCGCTTGCACAGTGGATGTACATCCCGCTCGCTTGGTGGGTTGCAGAGCGTCTCACCAGAGCGCTCAAGGTATCCTGGATCAATGGTCTGGGCTTCGCTGGCCGCAAACCTCAGTTTGCCCTCGCGCCAAAGCCTCAGATGCCCCACTCGCATTCCGCCACCTGGTCTGAGGCACCTCAGCACTACCCGCGCCGACCATCGCCTCCTTCGATGCACCACCAACCCCAACAACGTCACACCTACCGCAGCCAATCCTTTGGCTCGCATCAGCAGCACCAATATACGGGCCAAGGTCGTGCTTACGGGCACCACGGTCCCCCCAGTAGGCCGACAACCGCCTTTGATGGCTCCACCCGAGGTCACACAACCCTGGCAAGCTCCGCTTCATCCCACAAGTTTGCTCCTCAGTCGCGCCTCAGCTCCGAATACGAGCACACATTGATCGACTCGATCCCAGACACTGAAGCTCGCAAGCTGTCTAGTCCTCCTGTCAGCGACTGCCCAGGCGAGCCCTTGACGATGGGTACAGCTAATCCTCTCGATGGCCGCAGCGAGTCGAGTCCCGAGCACAAGGACGTGCGTCTCGAGAGGAGACCGACCAATGCAAGTGCGACATACGATCCGGTCAATGATCTCCTTCAGGACTACATCCCTTCGCGGCTGTCCAACGCAGATGTGTACCCGCCACCACCACTAGAGACTTTGCCGCCATTGCCACGGCAGTATGCAAAACAGCCCAGCGGTGACATCAAGTACGCGCTCCATGATACCCCTGAACCTCGACAGCATCCTCCACCACCTCCGTCCGCACCGTCGTCAGCATTCTCTCCACCACGCGACGGTCGAGGACGTAGCGCATCTTCTGCAGCGCTCTCAGCCAGACCGTCTACCATGTTCAGCATGGGCTCGGGCTCAATACCGCGCCAGCTCAAGCCGCGTCCAGCCATGTCTGCAGATGTGGCCGCCGTCATCCGTCCGGGCTTCGCCTTTGTTCAGCTTCTGCCAGGCAAGACGCTGAGACTCACGCTGCGGACGCCCAACAAGATGTCGTGGAAGCCCGGTCAGTGGGTCTACCTCAACGTGCCTAGCGTCCGCTTCTGGGAGTCGCATCCTTTCACTATCGCGTCGGCACACGACGCCGATTTCCCTGTCGCCACCGAGTTCGTCGACGCAGACGCAGAAAAGGGACTTGCGCATGCTCAAAAGGTCAAGGGCGAGGAACGTACCATGGTCCTGCTCGTCCGATGCCGTCGCGGTTTCACACGACACCTCTGGAACTTTGTCGCCAAGAAGCGACAGATGCAGATCCAAGCTGCTGCCGATGCGCAGCACAACGCAGGGATGTACGATATGCCCGGTACAGCCATGGTGCCAGCGCTCGGCAAGGACACTACGGGAGTGCACATCCGTGCCATTGTCGATGGTCCTTACGGCTCGGCGGATCGAACGCACTGGGAGATTCACTCCACCGTCGTCATCGTCTGTGGTGGATCTGGTGTCAGCTTCGGTATGTCTGTCCTCGAACATCTGTGTGCGTGCATGGTAGGCGCCATGAAGTTTGGCAAAGGTGGAAAGGGAGGAAAGAAGTTCTTGACGCAGAGGGTCCGCTTCGTGTGGATCATGCGCGAGTTCTCGCATCTGCAGTGGATCGCCGCCGCGCTCAGAAGATGCATCGAGATGGTGCCGCCCGAGCTTTTGCAAGTCGACCTATTCGTGACGCACTTCAACCATCATTCGGCCTTGCCGAGTAGATCAAGAGGCGGCTACGGCGCGGGACGAAGCCAAGATTTTGGTACGCACAAGTCCGAGTTTGGCGGATACAGCAACGACAGCCGTAACGACGGCACCATGTCGAGCGGAGATGCCACCTACTCCAGGGCTGCTCGATTCACAGAAGGGCCCGAGCAAGACGAGTACGACATCACCGCTTACGATTTGACTCACTTCGACGGTGAAGACCAGAGTGCACCCACAGCCATGGAGGAGGAGATGAACAAGCGCATTCGATCTGAGGGTAAGCTGCGTCGAGCAAAGACACGGCGCAATACGATCAAGCGCAAAGGTGGACGAGGTGCCAAGCAGGTCAACGTCGAGATCGGCCGCGATGAGCAGGTGCTCGAGGCGCAAAGAGCCATGTACGAGGAGCGTCATGGCATCCGCAGGCCTCAGCCGTACGAGCCAGAGCGTCGGCCTTCGGACGGACCCTGGTCGTCAGCGCCGCCGCCGCCGCCGCCGATGATGGCCGCCAACTACTCGCGACCCCAGTATGCACCCGAGCGCGATCTTGGTGATTCCAGAGATACTGGCTTCGAAGAGGCCGCATGGTCTCCAGAGCGCAGGGATATGTCTCGACCTCGCATGCTTGGCGACGCCGAGAACAGACGCATTTCGCCACCCAACTCGGCCACTCACCTCTTGCCGCACGGTCAAACGGATGCGAACTTGGGACCACTGGCTGCCTACATCTCGCCAAGTCCATCTCGACCGGGCTCGTCGCACAACGAGTTGGCGCCGCCTCCGCCGTTCGGAGCAGCTTCCGGAGCCAGCACTCCCCGTTTGTCTCCATCCGGCCTTGCAACGCCGTACGGCAGCGAGTATCCTCTCCGCTCCGCCGATGACGCCGAGAGCTTCCGACGTGGTGGTCCCGCTTCGTCTTCGCTGAACTTGCTCAACACAGCCGTTCCAGCCGCAGCATCGCCCAAATCCCCCCTGGACGACGCACCCATCGACTTGGATGCAGAAGAAGACCTCGATTTGCGCGTCGTCGCCGAACTCGCCCAGCCCGGTCACCCCAAACTCGACCGCATCATTCAACAAGAAGTTGAAGCAAGCCAGGGTCGAACTCTGGTGGCCGGGTGTGGTCCCAAATCTCTCGATATCGTGCTGAGGAGTATCGTCAGCAAGCAGATCGACCCGAAGAAGGTCCGTCACGGAGATACGAGGGGTATTGTGAATGTCGTCAGCGAGTGTTTTGAGTGGGGAGGCTAAGAATTTGTACTTCAATATCACTCTTTTCTGAACAATGCAATCAACATCATAGACAAACAAACAACTGCTTCGTTTTGGCTTGCGCACGGCGATACACGATGCGTTGGAAACGTCGCCGCTCACTGTCGAATCCCAGCTGAAAGAGGCGGGAATGCCGATGATGGGTTGAGTAGCTGGCTCAGCATAATGCTTACGTCGTCTTCCGTCAGGCATTCATCCGGTTTGGTTCACTTGCCTGCCGAACCTAGCCGCCGGAAAGCTCAGCGACGTTTTGAAGCGATAAAGTCCCTCAGCGCCACTACCTCGATTCACAATGACAATCATAGAGGCGATACCTTCGATTCTTGTCTGTTCGGAACATGGTCGAGGAGGGAACGCCAGTGCCATTCACACGCCACCATCGATGGTTTTTCACCAAGCTACCCGAAGTTTAAACGTTGCACTAGGTGCATTGCCGATCTCAGCCACTGCCGGGCGGCGGACTCGCTGACGCCGGACCGAGTCAATAGCATTGTTGAGAATGAGACCGGCTGGTTCGACAGCGTGTGTTGTAAGAAGGCTGGCTTGCTGTATCCTCGATGGCATTCTCACAACGTGCTGTCGATATGTTAGCTACATTGTGTGCTCCAGAATCTTTGAGAAGTTCCAACTCGACGTCGGTACGGCTGGAATCGACCTCGCTTGATGCGGCTCCGGCCGGCCGTGTAAGCAGAGTGCTGGGGAGAAGGCTCGGCGTCGTAGCGGGTGTGGGGGCCCAAAGGGCAAGATTGTGTGGTCGGTTGTGTTCGAGCAGAAGGCTTGGCATCGCAGTGGGAGCAGGGCCTGAGGCGAAGGTGGTATAGTTGCGGCTTCCGACGTCAACACCACCGCTCACAACAGCGCCGATCGTCCCGCTCCTGCAGTCGAGCAGCCAGCCAACGGATCGATGGTGGCGGCTTGCGACGTCAACACCACCGCTCACGACAGCGCCGATCGTCCCGCTCCGGCAGTCGAGCAGCCAGCCAACGGATCGATGGTGGCGGCTTCCGACGTCAACACCACCGAGAACAACTTTCCTCACGAGCCGACGGCTTCAAATGCTGACGTTGACGGAGGAGCCACTCATTTGATACAAAACATCACACTTTTTGAACGGTCGACAGCATGGACAGACACTGACCATTTCGCAATGTCGTCGACTGTTGTAGACGTCGTCCGCGAGTGTTTCGAGTGGGAAAGATGATCTTGAACAACCCGTCCTCAACCTCACCCAGCTCATGCATCGCCATCTTTCGTGAACTCATCAGCAGACAGCTCCCCATCAACGCGATGCGTTCGTCTTCATCACGTCGTCGTCGCATCACTCGAGAATTCGCAAGGCAAGCAGCCGCTGACTGAAGAGATTGCATCGGAACAGAGGCAGAGACACGTCCTCACACGTCCTACATCCAAACTTTTGTCTCAGCTCAATCTGTACATCGCTTGTCACTCCTCCAAACAATCCAGCAACACGAACAAACACTCTTGCTGTCTACTTTGCTTCTCCGTTTTTAAGCCACTAGAGTACAAAATCATTAAATGTGCGGAGTAGACTGTTCAACGAGCTCCCAAAGAACAACGCGATCACGGTGCTGGTAAAGATGATGTTAGTGTAGACGAACGAAAAGTCGGGCGTAGCCAACTCCACCAACCGCGGCAGAGTGTAGATCCGCGTGTGCGTTTTGCTGATCTCCTTGCTGATGCGCTTCCGCCTTGCGGGCGGTTCTGGAGCTAACCAGCTCAGCGCTCTCTCCCACAGCCCTCCATTCTCGCCGGTGACAGCCTTCCTGTTGCTTCTGGCAGCGCGGCTGCCAGCACTGCCATCCTTCAACACCTCCCTGTGATCCTCTCGCGCCAACACCCACACCAACCCTCCCGCCAAATCGAACCCCCGATGCGCATCCGGCGGATGCCGACTGTACCTCACGAACCCTTTCCTCAACTCCATCTTCAACACCGTCCTGCTCGACGCCGGCAACCTCACCACCGATTCCATCACAAACGGCTTCTCCCCCCGCGCCGGCTGGTACACCACCTCTTCGAGCGGATTTTCAAAGTCCGCGATGCTCCTCAGCAATTCATCCTCCTCCGTCGAGGCTAGAAACTCCGTACTGTGACTCAGCGTATGCAGCAAGGGCTCAACGAACCAGCCCAGCGTCTCGTACCACAGCACCCTCGTCGCCAGCCTCGGATCGTTGTTCGTCAGCACGACTTGAAGCACAGTCCGCTCCTGTCCAGAGCCGACCAACGTGCGTTCCACCTCGACGCCGCTGCCGACGTTGCCGACGGCAGGGTAGGAGAACCTCGTCTCGTGCGGCCAAATCATCTTGATATCCAGCCCACCTGAAACATTCGCAGAAGCAAGATCGTACAGGTACTCCCCATCGCGTTCGAGGTAGTGCGCCCATCGGCGCCTCAGCCGCTCGTCGTACTCGGACTGCTCGGCGGGCGTCTCGAACGCGAGCAGGCCGGAAGCGGCGAGCGAGTCGGTGGTCTCGTCGAGCTCGTCTAGCGCCGGGAAGAAGGTATACCCTTGGCCGCTCTTGCGATCGTCGGAGGCGCAGCGTCGTTCGTCACCAGGCACCGAACACTCCGGGTACCCCGGCAGCGGCGACACCTCGTACCTCGCTTCCCCATGCGGCTTCAACACCCGCACCACACTCTCCTCCGCCAACGGACAAGCCGCGCCCACCGTCCTCCCAAACAGACTCTTCACCGACCAATCGCGCACGCTGACATCCCTCGTCACGGCGGGCGCAAAGACGCTCGTAAACGTCAACCTGACCTGCCACCCGCCTTCCTGCGCCTTCCTCACCACGTGGACCGCCAACCCGTGGAAGTCGGACCCGAACAGGCTTAACGGGTTCAGCAGCGCTGCGAGCCCGGCGCTGCTCCGGCACGGCAACAGCTTGATGAAGGGCGTCAGGTTTTCCGTGCAGACGTTTTCGCTCGGCAGCGCTGCGTGCAGCGTCTTCCCTCCTCCCACAAAGTGCGGTTGCACCGTCTGTCGCTCATCCAGCGCATCCAAGCTGGTACAGAACAGCCCGGCGAGCGCGCTCGTGAGGCCCCGCCAGCTGCGTTCCGCGGCCTGGTCGTCGTCAAAGGTAGCCCACAGCTCGGCGCCTGCGCCGACGCTCTCCTCGCCGAGCTTCGTTTTCCTTCCCGTCACGTCATCGGCGTAGTTCGATCTCGCTTTAATGGAAGTGACGGGAGCACCCCACCGGTCGTACCTCCACCGACCCGAGTTGAGCGCCAGGTGCACCTCGCGCACGCCAAAGTGCTGGATCGGTTGCAGCAGGGATCGCGGGAGGAGGTGGAAGTTCGAACCGGAGGCGGAGGAGGTGGAGGCGAGCGTGAATTCGAACGACGACAGCACTCGGCCGTCACGGAGGGGTTTGAGGAGGAGCTCTTCGCGCAGCGTTTCGGTCGGTGCGGTGGCCCCCGCCGCGGAGGCGGAGGTGATGGGAGAGAGCAGCAGCAGGAGGAGGAGGCAGAGGGCAACGGCGGTGGGTAGCGATCGTTGGCGAGCGCGGCGGCTACGATGTCTGGTGCGCGGTGGCTCGGCCGTGCTCGAGGTGGTGGATGCGGTGGTGCGGCGATGCATGTCTACCGCTGCCATCCTGTCTGTCGATAGCAGGATGGAACCCAGAACACCAAGTGTCGGACAAGATGATCGTAGAAAGTGGCTCAAGAAGGAAGCGCTCTCTTTTTGTTGGTGTGTGCGCGCCTGTTTCGGCAGAGAGCAACACCTCGCGCACCTTTTCAATTTTTTTTTTGATTGTTAGGCCTTCTCGCACCTCAACGCTGGGAAAGAAATTTCCCAAACCCGGAGCGCCGTGTGTTCAGGGTCTTAGACGAGACAAAAAACCTGCAAGCGCAGAAAACGTGTTCTCAAACTCACCACTCTGCGCCTTCAACACACACACACACACGACACACATCTTCCTTACCCTCTGCCCATCATCATCACCTCCTTTTTCTCTCACCTCCAACCTCACACCAACATCATCCCTTTCAACGGCAGTAAAGCACCATGGGTAACGGTGCCAAGTAAGTCACCTCCTCACCTCCCCGCTCCTCTCACCTCCTCTCTTATCTCCACCTCACATCGCTAACACCGCATTTCCCCTACTTTTCTCGTCCGCGCGGCGGTCGTGTAGAGCACAACAGAAGCGCGAACGAAACGCCAAAGCCGCCGGAGGCGAAGCCAAGTCGCAGAAAAAGGTCAACGAGGCGGCCAAGAACGTCATGTGCATGACGTGCCGCCAGACGTTCCTGCTGACCGTCCGCGAACCGGCGTTGCAGCAGCACGCGAGCGACCGGCATAACAAGGTAACGTACCCCCCATCCACCCCTCCTTTAGCTGTACACAAGGTAGAGGACACATTTCGCTGACCACGTCGTTGTATTTGTGCAGACGCTCGCCGAATGCTTCCCCAACTACGGCAAGTAGAAAGGCGGCGAAAGGCGAACTCGAAACCGATTCTCATGTACTCTACTCTCCTGCGCACCACACATCCAAAATACCACTTGCAACTCTGTTTCTAGCTCGATCGCTCACAGCTTGTTGCCTCAGCACTCACAGTACCGCAACAATGAGGGAGGACACAGGCCCACACAACCACACCCGACGACGCACAGAACGCCTCTCCACACACACACACTTCTCAAAGAAAAAAAGTCCATCATTGCAAACTAGGCAATCGCAGCCGGCACCTCGGCCTCGCCCAACTTGTTCGCACCCCTCACCACCGGCGATCCAGGCGTCGAATTCGCATCAATCAGCGACATTCCACCTACCGCCTTGGTCGCCGCCTCCACCTCCCCCTCCAACCCCAATCCACGAGCCCTACCTCTCTGACCGACAATGTAGCTGTTGCGCTGCTCGACGCTGCTGCGCGTCTCGAGCTCGACCGATTCGGATCGTTGTGCGTTGACATTGGGAGAGGCGAGACCGTTGCCGTTGACGATACCTGATGCGCCGATCTTGCCGGCAAAGTCGCGCAGTCCTAGATTGCCAAAGGAGGTGCGACCTTGATCGAATTGGACGCTGTGGGATCTGCCGTCGTCGGCGAGCGCGGCGGCTTGGATCGCCTTGACGTCCTCGATGGTGGGCAGATCCAGCATGGGTGCCGGAGCAGGTGCCGGTCGTACGGGTCGACGTTGAGGGATGGGCTGCTGACCAAGCCCAGCCGAAGTCGAGCCAAGCATGGGCGATCCCCATCCTTCTTCTCGTTGCTTTTGCTTGCGCAACGATGCTTTGGTTTCGGGCAAGGGCGGTGAGAGCATCCCCGATACACGACGTGTGCTGTTGGTGGGAGTCAAGTTGACATCGACACTGTCGTTGACATCCGTTCCTGCAGTCTGCGTCTCGGCAGCAGCGCCATTCGCAGCACCATCAGGTGTCACATTCGCATCAGCTGCAGCGATCAGCACCTCGACACTCGTATCCGGACCGATCGAAGAGTCACCCAGGGGATGCGCTGGCCCGTCGACCGACACTTGACCCTCGACTTCTTTACCCACAACGAGCGGAGCGCGGCTCGATCCACTGGCCTCTGAATCGATCGCCTCGCCGTTTTCATCCACAGCCTGCAGCGTCGGTGGCATCCCGGTCTCGCCTCCAAGCATCGACAAGCGTTGCGATTGTCGGTCGACCACCGTTTGTGGCTGTGGCTGCTGTTGTAGATGCGGGTTGCCCACCGGCTTGCCAGGTGCGAGACCGACCGACTCCCACAGGCGCACCGAACGATCCGCCCACGCTTCCAATACAGGCCAACCCTTGTATTCGCCAGCAAGACGGAAACCAGCCGCTCCTTCCCCTCCGCGATCACCACCGCCTTGACCTGCACCTGCACCACCACCGCTGAAATAGCTTTCATAACCGATTGTGTCCTCTTCGTCATCGCTACCTACACTAGCCTCCTCGAGCGTCCAAAAGTCACCAGCTTCGAGTTCGTCGGCAAACGTCTGAAGGAAGCGGCCCCATCCACCAGCACCCTCACCCTTCCAGCACACCACCTTGGTGTCGAAATCCCTACCAAAGATGATGACCTGTCCAGGCGCTCCTCCACCAGCCGGATGCGGGCTGAGATCGACGCCAATGTAGTTTCCTGCGTGGTCGGTGATGAGTGGGATCCAGCCTCGGCACGAATATTCTGCGCGGATCCACTTGTGAGGGCAAGAAGCCATGAGGTTGCGCACCTGCGGGTTGGCGGCTGTCTCGGGATCTTCATCGACGGCGCGCCAGAACTTCCACTCTTCGGCGATCTGTTCGAGGCTGAGAAGTGCTGCACCGAAGAAGAGACCATCCTGGCAAGACTGGTTGGATTCCAGCTCTTGACCGTCGTAGGTGAGATACGACTCGCGCACACAGGTAGGCAGCGCGTAGCCGATGGTCATTTCGAGCTCGTCGAGCGCTTCTTCGGTGCAAGGCCAGTTGAGCGTGTCGGAGATTTCGGGATAGTTCTTGCGACACCATTTGCGGACGCGATTCCAAGTATGACGCAAAGGAGGATATGCGCTTGTAGGCACAGCACCTCCAGCAGAGACACTGACGGAGCGGCCGGCGGTGCCTGGAACGAGGGTCGAGGTGGAAGCGGTTGGGTACATGTTGCTGAATTCGGCGACGGAGCTGGTCGAGACTTCGGAAACGTGCTGGTGGCCGTAGGGGGAAGATGCGCGGGCGATGCCTGATGCAGGCGGATAGTGACCTTCGGTGGGCGAAGTGACTCCATTGTGCGGGTAGGCTGGAGATGCAGGGATGGCGCTGCTGGTGCTGTAAGGGAGCGACCATGCATTCGAGTCGAGAGCCTGAGGTGGACCGCGGCGCGTCGAGGAGCCAAAAGCTGTGGTGCGCCTCGTCGGCGACGGATCGGGACTGCCTCCGAAGAAGGAAGAGATTTGGGAAAAGAACGAAGTTCCTGACATGGCCGGCGTTGGTCGTTGCTGTTGAAAGGGAGATGAAGGAGCCGTGTGAGTTGGTCGCAATGGGTTGGGACAATATGAAAGCAATGAGGCTGTGCTTGTGACTTACCTGAGCGAGCATAGAGAAGATGTGTGCTAGAATGGAAATCCGCTAGAGTCGAAAGTGTCCGTAAAGGAAAGATAGCTGCTGATTAAGCGCAATGTGGATGCGGCTGCTCCGAAGCCTAGGATAGCAACGTAGCGACTACGATGGCTCGAGGAGAGGAGCTTTAAACGCCAGAGATGCCTGACACCACCGGTCGCCGGTTTTTAGCTTGGATGCGTTCGTCTTTTCTTCCTGATGGTCCTATGGAGTCGATCTGATCCGGGGTGGGATGGTCGTGCGTGCAAGGTAGCGTGGATGATGATGGAGGTCGTGAAGCCAACGTGTCGGAGGCTTGCAAGGCTAGAAGGATGAAAGCGAAATCCGAGCAGCGTCGGTGGACTGGCCTTCTGCGCAGCAAAAGAGGCGCTGATGCACTTGCGACAATGGAATGATCGAAGATGAAGATGTCGGCAGGAGCAAGGAGGAAGAAGAAGAAGGTGTTGCAAGCAACAATCGGCAGCAGTCGAGAAGCAATCAGAAGAGAAAGGGAGAGGGAGAGAGAGAGAGGAGACGAGTGACGAGCGAAATGCGGAGCGAAAGGGTTCGCGACGCTATTCACAGTTAGCCCACCGAGACACACAACACACACACACACACACACACACACACACACACACACACACACACACACACACA